>PISX010009442.1:0-75837 GCA_004024625.1 Mellivora capensis
TCAAGCAGAGAGAGTCAATTATCATATGGTTTCACTTATTTGTGGAGCATAACAAATAACACGGAGGACATGGGGAGATGGAGAGGAGAAGGGAGTTGAGGGAAATTGGGGGGGAGATGAACCATGAGAGACTATGGACTCTGAAAAACAACCTGAGGGTTTTGAAGGGGCAGGGGGTGGGAGGTTGGGGGAGCCAGGTAGTGGGTATTATGGAGGGCACGCATTGCATGGAGCACTGGGTGTGTTGTAAAACTATGAATTCTGTTACGCTGAAAAAAAATGAAATAAAAAATAATAATAAATAGATAAATAAATAAATAAAGGAATGTACTATTATAACTTTTAAGGTGCCCGGCTAGCTCAGTCGGTAGTTCATGAGACTCTTATTATAACTTTTATAAATCATAATAAGGTATTATTTAAGAATAGGCAGGCATGAAATAAAATAGACAGAAAGAATCCCAACAAAGATGATGGTGATTCACTCTGGCATGGGAGTTCTGGAAAGGAAAGAGTTTGAAATGGGACTTCAGCTATTCATGTACATATTTTAAATTTTAAATCCTAAAGCATAAAGCCTGCTAAATAAGGCTGACATGGGTATGTGTTTGTTACAAGATTTTTTTTTTTTTTCTCGATCATTTCCTCACCATTTTACAGCTTATTCCCCACTCAGAACTCATGAAAAAAACAAGAACAAAGACAAAAACTGTACTGTCAGCAGTGGACATCTATAATATAGAGGTTATTTGATAAGCAAACGGTTTTCATTTTTACGTTATTTCCCTTTCCATATACGTAGGGATCAAGGATCTCTAACAAGAACATTAGGCATCAAAGGATTTATTTTAAATGGTAACCTGATCATTGTTTTTAAATGTCACACCTATCTTCCTAGGTTATGCTTATAAGGCATATAACTTAGCATATTGTTTTTCTGTTCCTAAACATTTGAAAAGTGTAGTCCTTAGTGGTGAATCTTATGTATCAACTTGGCTAGGCCATGAAATCCAGATCGTAGGTCAAATATCAGTCAGGATATGGCTGTAAAGTCACTTTTTAGATGAAATTAACATTTAAAGCAAACATTTTAGTCAAAAGATTACTTTCCAAAAAAAAAGATTACTTTACGTCTCGAGGATGGGACTCAGCCAATCAATTGAAAGCCTTAACTGAAAACATGGAAAATGTGAGGAAGAAACAGCCTCCAGATTGCATTCAGACTTGTGCTGTGGTCTCACTTCCGCCCTGGGTTTCCAGCCTGCCCTCCTGCCCTGCAGAATGTGGACTTGCCAGCCTTCACAATCCTGAGTCAATTACTTAAAATAAAATTCTGCCCATAGATAAATAGATGCACAGATTTAGACAGATAGACACCCACATATTCTATTAGCTCTTCTTCTCTGACAAACCCTGGCTAATACGTGGTTTCGTTAAATTTTTGACATTTACATTTTAAAACATTTTAAGCACTGGAATTTGGCCATTACTTGCCTTAAGATTCATCCCACTGCATTATTTTGAATGCAGCTCTATAGACAGAATTAACCTTCTAAAATATGTTCTTTCCTAGGCGTTATGTCCCAACTTACTGAAAAGCATACAATACATGGGAAAAATTTGTAACAATTACCAAATTCAGACTAACATAAAAAAATATATACCTTGATTCTAAATCATCTCCACTTTCTACAGTCCAGGTAAGCAAATTGAAACGCCTACCCACTCTAAGGTAAAAACCATATTAGATTAGTTGGTGGTCGGTGATTCAAGCATTGGCAAACTAGAAAGATGCAGGAATGTATTTAAGAGGGCAGAGTTCTCCTTTAATTTTCAAACAGATTTGTTTTTCAAAAGATCCTAGCTTGTCCTCTATTTCCATTCGTTGAGTACACAACACATTTTCTATCTAAACAAGTATCGTAATCATTCAATATGAAAAAATGAGACACTCCCACTGCCTTCCAAAATTAGAAAAAATGAAGCCTGGAGTAAAACCCTGCTGCCTAATCACACATTCTGATAGATGGGCCAGTGTCATTCCTGGATTACAGATGTTAATGAGCCGTTCAGAATAGCTCACTTGAACAGAAGACTCACAACAGGTCAATTTTTTTTAGCCTGTGGTAAAGGTTACTGGATTGTGCAGTAATCTGATTTTTTTCTATTATACACAGTTTAGATTTTTCAAAATACAGAAAATATTGTATATTATGCCTATACATATTTTAAGACAATACAGGAAGATTATGCTTCCATTTTCATTTATGATACACTTTATTTTTTTCAGAAACAAAAAGGTGAGGAACTAGCCTAGAATAGAGGTTCAAATTGGACAGATTTAAGAACATACACATAGACTTTTTTCTTTTTTTTTTTTTGGCTAGTCTCCTTTCCTTAGTTTTTTCTTCCTACTCTTCCCATATTGTTCTCTTATCTGTCTCATCCTTCCTTTTTCATTGCTAAGACATTGTTAATTCTGGCAGAGAACAAGTAGCCTCCATGTCATTTTTTTTAAGCCAATGTCCTATAATTTTATTTATGTGTGCTCAAGTATTCATCCCCCACAAGCAATTACATTACAAGTGCATGTCAGCACAAAGTAATTACATGATTTTACAGATTATTTGATAATTATCCCTTACGTTACTAAGTATTTTCAATTATTAACATGTAATGTTTTTGGAATGCATGATACTAAAGCATTTGAATACATTTTTGAAAGAGAAAGAAATCTATATTGCAAAGCATTTGTACTTTATTTTCTCCATTTGCAGAGGAAAAAGCCCTAAGTACATGTACAACTTATAGGATTTTCTGAAGATAAAATGACTGTTCAGTGAAGGTAAATGGCCTTAGTTTTCTCAAAGAAAAGTAGTATTAGCCACAGTCAGAAAACATGAGTTCATTTTTATTGATCGATTCATTTTACAAATATTTATCAGATGTTTACCATTTGCTGGAAACAGTATTAAGTCCTGGGGAGACTCTGGGAAACAAAAATGAACTTGATTCCTGCTCTCATTATTATTTCAGCCTGGTAGAAAAAAATAAAGATTGATCAATAATCACAAAATTAAAGTGGCGACTTTGATCTATACTACGAAGGGGTGGTACATGGTATCAGATATAACTTGGAGATCTGACCTAGTCTATGTTGAAAGAAAAAGGAGAAAATTGATCACTGATCCAATATTTGAAGGATGAAAAGGAAATAAATGCGCAAAGGGAATCCCAGGCAAAGACTCTGGTTCTGGAGAAAATGAAAGAAAGACATATGGCAGCCTCATAAAAAGGGAGGTTGTATCTGACAGAAGATGCAAGAGAGATGTGCCCATTGTGGGGCATGCTGAGGATTATGATCATGCACAAAAGACTAACAGAGCGTCTTTTCAGGGTTTGGAGCATTTTAGCAATAGGATCAGATTTAAAAGTATCTAGGTAGAGATCTAGGAATGAATTTAAGAAGCTATCCCAGCACTTCAGGTAAGATATAGTAAATTGCGATTAAGGATGTAATGGTAGAGAAGGAAACATGAAATTTATGAGAGTAAGAAGATGGGACTTAGTGAATTGGGAAAGAAGTGCCAGGAATATCTCTTGTATTTCTCACATGTACAACTGAAAACATAGAACAGTGCAAGACTGAGTTTTCGGTCTTTACTTCAGTCATTACTTCTGTAACTGTTTTTGAGCATTTTCAATTTGAGGGTACTTGATGCCTTCTCAAGCAGGTCAATAAGTAGTTGAATTGTAAATGTATATTCTGGGCCAGATTTTGATGCTCAATAGGTGTTTATTGATGAAGAAAGGATAGTGTGTGTGAATTACTCAAGCTTAATATGAAGCCAAGTCTCAAGTTTTGATCTCATGACCCTGTGCACCTTTCACTATGCCATGCTGTCCTATTTTGATGTTTTATTTCTGTGAGGAACTCTTAAGATACTATCACTTAGGCTATTGATTGTTATCTCCATCTTGTGGTTTCTCAGAATAATAGATGCTTTGGGTGACTGACCGAAGCCCATCAGCTTTTGAGAACATAGCTGCTAATGGCTCACTGAGCTGCCTTCTACAAAGTATTTCCCTTGACCAACTGAAGCCACCTCATTGGACAGGTCTCCCACACCTTACATGCTGCAGTCACCAACTAACTTTTATGGGAATAAATTAGGCTAGCTTCTTTACCTCAAGCTGGGACAACTTTGTAGTGTAATTTTACCCCGAAGTTAATACATTTGAGGTCTGGGCCAGCCTAAGGCAAGACAAAACCTGAATCTCATTCTAGCTCAGTCATTTCTCATTTTCTCATTCCTGTTCATCTCTTTACTAGAAGAGCAAACTTCATGTCACAACATTGTGTTACAAGCATCCTCAACCAGAGTGGCCCTCTAACAACAGCTTTTATTTTGTTTCCTAACTGAAGTTTGAGTAGGCTTGGTGGGGACGGTTTATTTTTTCTCTTCATCAGTAATTTGGATGGCTAAAATCTCCTGAAGGCTGATTCACACTGATGCTGGCTAAACTCAAAGAGCTGCAAGCCAGAATAGAGATGTCCTTTAGACAGTTCTTGCCCTCTTCTGTGGTCCTTCAGCACGATCCCTTCAGCATGGTGATGTCAAAGTAGGCAGACTTCTTACATGTCAGCTCAACACTCTGAAGGCATGAGTCACAATAGGAGGAGCCAGCCTTCTCATGGTTTAGACTCAGAAGTTACATAATTGCTTCTACCACATTGTCTTGGTTGGAGCAGTCACAAGTCCCTCAATCATCATAGTATACCAAAGAAGCTTTTCCCGTTATAAGACTTAATCTAGTACTTAAGATTTGAAAAGTGAAATTACACCACATAAGAATGATGAAATACAACAAAATTTAGTAGTAGTGATCTTAAATAGATGAAACACATGATTTAGGGGGGAAAAGGAGTGAAGGTAAAGGACTTTTATTTTTCAAGCATTAAATTGAATACGTGGAATCAAACTGTCACTTGGGGAACAATTTCATACCAGTATGGAGTAAGAGGAGAAGGAAAATGTTTCTCAAAAGCCCTAGAGCAATGCTAATTTGGGGTCAAAGCACACAAGTTTGAGAATTATAGAAGAATATTAAGGGGGAGCACCTGGGTGGCTCAGGTGGTTAATCATCTGCCTTTAGCTCAGGTCATGATCTCAGGATTCTGGGATCCAGCCCCTCATCTGGCTTCCTGTTCAGCAGGGAGCCTGTTTCTCCCTCTCCCTCTGCCACCGTCCCCGGCCAATACTCTCTCTTTTTCAAATAAATAAATGAATACACACATACATACATAAATCTAAAAAAAAAAAGAAGAAGAAGAAGATGAAGAAGGAAGGATGAATGGTTGTTTGATAAATCACAAGAGAGGCTGAAAATCAAAAGAGAAAGGCGATGCACTGCAGACTGACTCCTTTTCTCTAAGGCTTGTCATGGGATTTATTTGAGAGTAGGATTGAGCCAGAAATGGAGAGCTCCATTGGTCTAGATTATCAAATTTATTTATGGAACTACTAAGCACTGATGTTGGTTTGGATGTTTCATCATATGAATTTATAAATGAGTTATTTGTGAATTATCATCTGAGCCATATTTTGCTTTCTTGTATTTCACCGTTGTAAACCAAGTTATTTTCATACCAATGCACATATAAGTAATCTTTCAGTTTTGCAATCTGGAGCAACACAAGTTGTTGATGTTAATTACTCCTCTGCCACCTGTGTTTTCAGTAAAAGTCTTTCCCAACTGACTTAGATTTAACTCTTTAGAGTTTAAACTTTTAGGTTTAGAACTTTTGAGATTTTTTTTTAATATGTGAATAACTTTGTGAGCCATAAATAAAATATTCATTCATTCAAATGAAATTATTCTCAGTGCTCACTGTGGGTTGTACCTACTGTTGAGTATAAAAATGAATGTAATTGATTCTCACATATGGACAAGGAGACTGACATCTGTCCCTGTTAATGAGTAGAACCTGAGATTCAGAAAAATTAAGTTGCTTTTAATGGGTCAAAGAGATGATAAATTATACAAAAAGAGGTTTTAACATAATACTTATTATACTGCTGTTGCCATTTGAATTGAACAAATGTTCAAGAATTCTTGAAAAAATGATTTGGAAATTCTAAACAGTATTACTGAGGAAAAATAATTGGTTTTAATTGGGGTCTCTTAATATTTTGAGTAGTTATTTCCTTTCCCAAAGAATAAATTGTATATACATGTAATACATATATAAAATAAAATGTCTTATATATATATATATATACACACACATGTATATGCTATATATACATACATGTGTATATGTGTATATATATACACACACACACACACACACACACACATATATATATATGAAATTTTCTCAATTTTTTATGTTCCTGAATGAGAACTTAGTGTTTATAAGCACAATCATAACTTCAGGTTAATTTCTAATAAATTTTTAAGTTGTTTCACCTTCACTTGAATTGATAATTAATAGTGAGTCTTTATATTTTAATTCCAATTTGTTCTGTCCTTCATACATTGTGAATCAATTATAATGTTATACCAAGCATTTAAATAAAGTATTAGAAGAAGCATGAAATTAACTCTTGTGAAATGTAATAAATCTGTGATTCAGAAATAATCATTCCCTAATTATTGTTTTGTAAATGCATATTAAACATGCAACATTATTTTGTTTTGTTCTTTCACTGACCTATAAGTTTATTCAATTCTCTAACCCAATACTTTATGTAATTTTGTTTCAAGGAAAGGTTCTGAACTAGAATTACTAAGTTATATTAACAAAAAGAACCATACAATATCATATAATAATTATTTGTCACATATAATTTTTAGTTAAATTACTAAGTTATAATAGAAAAATAGATTGAAAGTTGATACTGTACTATATACTGCAGACCAACCAATTTTTTAGACAATTTTGAAAAGTGTCTTTGTTTTCTGCAAGAAGAACATATTGTTTAACTCATCTGTGATGGCATTTATAATGGATAACTTTTTTAAAAGATTTTATTTATTTATTTCACAGACAGAGATAACAAGTCGGCAGAGAGGCAGGCAGAGAGAGAGGGGGAAGCAGGCTTCCTGCGGAGGAGAGAGCCCGATGCGGGGCTGGATCCCAGAATCCTGGGATCATGACCTGAGCCAAAGACAGAGGCTTTAACCCACTGAGCCACCCAGACGCCCCTATAATGGATAACTCTTATGTATTTTGCCTCATTTTATTCACGATATCCTAATCAAATGATGCCCATGAATTGTGAAGTAAGTTACTTGCTTCCTGTCTGTTGAAAACTCTTTTCCTAACATTTCCACTAAAACTTTTTCCAATTCCATAAAATATCACAAATATCTAAATGAGAACACTGGGTTTAGACTTAGACTTTTGCAGTGTATCAAGAGAGATCAGCCAGTCAGTCAACAAATAGTTAGAGAGAGCCTAGTAGAGGTTACTAGGTTTCCATTTTAGGTACTGGAGTTACAGCCTTGAGCAAGTTAGCAGAAGAAGGGATGAGATACTAATGTGAATATAAACTCCCTACAAACCTTAGCTGACCATTGAATTGTGTGTGAACAGGGAAGACTCCTGGGACACAAGGAAAATATCTAAGATGCTATTTTTGAAGGACAGAACTGAGTAAGACTTTCTTGTTTGTTTCTTTCTGAATTCGTTTATCAGCCCACATGCAACGTAAACAGCAGAAAATGGAAGACTTACTGGCTTGGGGCCTCAGATGACACATACTGAAGCAGATACCATGGCTGGAAATTTACCTGGAAGAGTCCCAGACAAAGTGCACAATTCAGAGTATAAACTGCCAAATCCTTTAGCACCAAACTGTGCAGGCCCAGGGAGACCACCAGGGAAGCTCCATATATAAAGCATCAGCTGTAGGCTTTAAACCTGAGCAAAGATACTCCTGTACTGGGATATCCCAGTACAGCGTACATAGGACAGCCACACAACGCCAGGGAAACAGAGCTGGCACAAAATAACTACCCCACAGAACAAAACCCAGTAATCATTAGTTGGTCCCCACCTTTAAAGGAGTGGTTAATGTATGGAGGAAAGTGAGAATTGGGGATTCAGAAGACAATAGAGAAATTAGGGGGAAAGATAATATGTGAATAGCTTAAAGTTGAGACTTTTTTCCCCCAGAGGAGGAGAGCCAAAAAGTCTAAGATTTAGGGAGTACAGGGAGGTGGGGGGACAACTCTTCCGTGTGTCTTTTTGGTTCTCTTTCCTCTTCAAGACTTCCTCCAACTATGACAGGGGCTCCAAGGTGAGCCCCTGCTGAGGCTCAGGGTCTCCCAGAGAGGACCACAGCCTCCTAGCTTCTGCTCCCTAGAAAGACATGTGCCTCTCTAGATTTTAGTTCAAATTCTTTTGCAACCAGATTTCTTGGATATCTTTTAATATCACTGATATCACATAATGATATCAATATCAATTAAAAATAAGATTTTAAACTCATCTGATTTTCTTCATTGTTATAGGGTTTTGTCATAAACTTCTACAATCTAGAGACAAAAGTGCTATTTGTTACACCTTTTTGTATATGTGTCACGATAAATTAAATTTTTAAATAGAGCCAAGTCGATAGTAGCTACTTTAAGGTTTAATCGGTTAATAATTGGGGTTTTCAGAATAACATGAATAAATTAATAATTTCACTGAGACAAAATTTAATTACAAAAAATGTAACTGGGTGATGTTACTATTAGTGTCTGTATCTCCAGGAGGCTCTGTCTGGCTCTATCCATTTTCTTATCTGCTGTATTCTTTTACAATGATACAAGCATTGTTTATTTGGAGAAACTTACCTACCACTGTTACTGAAAGAAGGTAAAACTAAGAAATTTTTGTAATTGATACCAAGTAATTGGAAAATGTTTATGTGAGAGAAATGCATCAACTCTCATAGTAGTTTAGATCAATCAGTTAGATGGATAAACCTGTAGGTTTATTCATATCACTCTAAATTTCATGAAGGAAATTATGGGTTACATTACCTGCAAATGTGAAGACTACTAAGTTTTTCAAAAATATCCTTTCCACTTCTCAAAGTTCTATTTGTAGTGATTACACACACACACACACACACACACACACACAGGAGAGTTTACACTTTGAAAATATTTCTTTTACAGTTCTGTATGCTTTCTGTGGAATTTCAACCAGATTATTCAGTTGTATATTTTTTTAATATAGATTCTAAATTCTTCAACATGGCCTTCCATTATTGGATTTCTAACTCTTGAGCTACAATCTTAACTACTATCCTCCTAACTCACTACATCCTATTTACAGTTATTTTAGTTTTCCAAATTTCCTGTCTGCCTCAAATCCTTACAGTCTCTTTCCAGTGCTTCAGAAGTTCTTGTCCTCCTCTGTGCCTATTCATATGTGTCTTTTAGCACTCCATGGAAATTTCTTTCCTATCTTTTCGTGTCAAGATTTTTCTATTATACATTCACATAACAAACTGTACTTGTTTGATTTGTTCTTGATAATATACATCACCATTGGTATTATATAACTTTTGTGCATTTTTTACTTATTATCTTTCTTCTCCATTAGATCCTGGTTTAAGAATGAGTATTTTATCTGTATATTCACAATTCCCCAGGCCTGAACATGATTTAGTATCCAGTAGGTATCAGCAAATACAGGCCTAAAGAACATCTAAATTCATCAACCTAACTTTTCTCTTACACTTGAGCAAACAAAATTATCTCTGGTTTCACTCTAGATTTTAATTTCCATCTTTTCTTTAGCTGCTTAGGTATTTCAATGGATTTTTCTAAGTTCTCGTTTTTAACCAATTCAAGATAGAAAGCATCACCAAGGATTCACTGTATAACATATGCTTCACTAGAGCTTGTTATAATCTTTTTCTGTAATCAACTCATATAAAATAATAATAAATGAGTCAAAATGCATTAATTTTCCTTTTCTTAATATAGATCTATAGAATAACTTGGATGTACTACTTTGTACTGATTGTATTAATGTCTGTGTTAATACCATTATAATGTATCTGATTGCCTCATCTCCTGTGATCTTTGTTGTCACAGAGTTGGAGACAGATAATTTGGGTATGATCATTAAAAAAAAAAATCACATGTATACAATTCTTCCTCCTGAGTGGAAGAAGGCTAATCCAAAATGATAGTTGCAATAAAATGCCAATTAACTATGGATGTTTAATTTATATACATAGACACAAACACATAGTACAATACAGGTGAAAAAATAATTTAGAATAGTTCATGTAACAGTACATTATTAAAAATAAATGCATGCTGTGCATGAGTATACACATAATATTACATACACACACCTGGGGGAAAAAAACAAATACATCCTATCAATTATGTTTTTCCCTGCATAGGAATTATGCATAATTTTTCTTCTCCAAGCTCTTCTATATTTTCTAAAGCTAATTCTACGAACTGAAGATTGCATGGTAAGCTTATATAATAAGATGGCATATTATTTTAAAATTTATCTTACTTATAACTCAAATTCAGCAATAAATGTGTTAGTGTGATTATTCCTAGTTCTGATGTTTAAAAAAAAAAATGTTAACTACTCCTTGCTGAGCTGTCCCAATGCACCCAAATCTATGTATTTTTTTATACTTCAAAGGTACATAGCGCACCAAACGTTTTAAATAATTTCCTATTCTTTGAGATTTCCATCTTATTTTTCCTTCTTTCACAATGTGTTCAGAAATAAGTTTTAAGAAAGAATATCACTATCTAGATTGTATTTCTCATGTAAGAGGAAATGATGAGCAATACATACATTGATTTTTATATGGGAGGTCTTCAAAGACTGCTGTTTCACTATCCTCTGAGAGTTATAAATTTCCTCAGCATTTTTATCCTGACAGAAAGATCCATGAAAATGGAATTTTTATGTTAATGTTGCATTTTCTGAAATGTAAATACCTTGATCTGCAAAGGTTTGGTGGATTCAAATTTTTTTAAAAATCTCCTTTCATTAAGAACTTAAGTGAATGGGGGCGCCTGGGTGGCTCAGTGGGTTAAAGCCTCTGCCTTAGGCTCAGGTCATGATCCCAGGGTCCTGGAATCCAGCCCCCTGTCAGGCTCTCTGCTCAGCAGGGAGCCTGCTTCCTCCTCTCTCTCTGCCTGCCTCTCTGCCTACTCGTGATCTCTGTCTGTCAAATAAATAAATAAAATCTTAAAAGAAAAAGAACTTTAGTGAATGAAAGAAACAATGTGTTGATTAGCAAATAAAAATAATCAACATACAGAAATCAGAAGTGTCATTATATGTTCATATTAGAATAATCATCTTGTTAGTATTCTGCAGTTCACATCAGGGGATTGCTAGATCTGGAAAACTGTAGAATGACAGGTGGTAGTTCTGACTTTACAGAAGGGTGGAAAACAGATAAGCATTCTACTTTTAAATCATAAATCATGAGAATGTAACTACAGTATAAAATTTGTTCTAGAACGAGCTACTAATGACACTCAACTGAGTTTCTCTGAGAATATTTTCCTCACTTGGCTTCTATGATACTGTTTTCTCTTTGTTTTCCCCCCATCTTTCTGGCAGTTCCCTTATGAATTCATCTTAGAAAGGGAGTCCATCATGGAGTTGGGAAAAGAGGGGAAGAAATCATCACAAACCATGTGAGGCTAAAATTAAACTATGTCCTGTGAACTACTCTAAGATAAGCCTTATCACAATTTAAATTATATAATATTAGACTAGACCCCAATATTAGTCTAGCCTCCTCAGTGGAATAGAATTAAACATTTAATACTGGGGTTGTTCCCCTTGTTCCCATTTTCCTAGATAGCTTTTTACATTTGATTAGGATAACATGCAATATTTGTATTACACTTTGTTGCTGTGATTGTCTCCCTATAGACATGCATTCTTTGAAGATGGGGGCTGTGAAATATTCATCATCACATTTGCATTGCTTAGCTATGTGAAATGCAATGAATGGAGCTTTAAACTGACATCCTACTGTACCCATTTAGCGAACATTGAACTCTTACTCTGTATTATCTTCACACTAGTCAGCAACATTACACTGTAATTTGGAAAAACTGTTTAAAAAGTATGTTTTTTTTAAATTTTGATAACAACTCTTAAGTGAATGCTTAGAGGAGATCATAAAAATTAGAGGTATGGGGTGCCTGGGTGGCTCAGTGGGTTAAGCCTCTGACTTCGGCTCAGGTCATGATCCCAGAATCCTGGGATCGAGCCCCACATTGGGCTCTCTGCTCAGCAGGGAGCCTGCTTCCCTCTCTCTCTCTACCTGTCTCTCTGTATACTTGTGATATCTGTCAAATAAATAAATAAAATTTTTAAAAAAGAGAGTTGTAACCAGCTAGTCTATATGGCAACTTTCTCTTTTCAATGGGATCAACTTCAACTTTTATTTTAAATGTAATATGCTTGTAGATCAACTTCTGGCTTTTACATGTGCTCTAGAATATTGTGAAGAGTATCACTCTCATCCCTTCAACAACAAAAACAACAGCCCATCTTAAAATTTATAGTTTTTCTTGAACCCATCAAACACCTGGTGTCAGAGTGCACCAACTAATCAAAAATTTAAGGACAAATACAGCCATGAGATTTTTCTTGCCCGGTTATGCCAAATGCTGGCAGACATGTGATAGAAAATTTATCTAACATTTTCAGTGGATTTGTGAAGGAAAAGTGTATGTTAGCCAGAGAATAAAGAACTTTTAGTAACAGAAAATACTAGGAAAATTTATATTCATTCATAAGATTTTTTCTATAAAGTCAGCAGGTACTCCCAAAAGTCATTGATAAGAATCCTGAAGAAACATTTTTAATGGTACAGGGCTGGTGGGGAGGAAGAACAGACACAGGGAAAAATGGAACCTCTTCTCCACATTCTTCCAGCTAGTTGTCCTATATAGAAAAAGGCATACACTCTTGGAGAAATGGCAACATATAGTGTCATGCCCAGAAAATCAGTCAAAACCCATTTCAACTGGGAAAAAAGAAAGAGAAAAAGAAAATCCCCTATTTTTATGAGGGGGAATAAGAATACAAGGGGGACAAAACCATACACTTGAGTTCGGGCTAAAGCACTGAGAAGCCCACACTGCAAAGGTCCAGAAACACAGTGATTACCCATGAATGAGGCTAATGAGACTAACCTAGAACTTGCCCTATCCTGTCTCTCACCATCAAGCTAAAATATGTTAGGTTGCAAATTATAGTTTAGTTGTAAGAGATGGTGAAGAACATGAAGACAGGCTCTCTCTCAGATGCAACACAAGAGAAGACCTAAAGATGATGATGGACAAAGAAAAATTCAGGCAAAATAGTCCCCAAGCTAAGAATGAGATAACATTAAAGGTAAAGGCAATATGAAGCATATAGTGCACCAAGAATAACAGTACCTATTCATAAACACAGAACAACACTTAACTATTTTAACTTAATGACTCACCCTAAAGTTCTGACAGAAGGAAAAGCATGCCAATTTCTGGGTTGTCCTATGAAGGACATTTCCAGTATGTCCTATGAAGATGTTTAGCATTCATTAAAAAATTATCAGCTACAGAAAAAAGCAAAAAACAACACACGGTAGGGACCAAATAATCCAAAGAACCAGTTTCAGAATATTAGACACTTGTTAGGAAAATCAAACAGAAAATTTACAACAAATATGATTAATATGGTAGAGGCTCTGTTTTAGAAGGTAGACAAGATGCAAGGTCAAATGGATAATTCCAGAAGAGAGATTGGAACTATAAGAAAAATATGACCATGCCTGAAATGAAAAATTTTAAAAATATGTTAAAAATGTATTTAGCAAGATAACCAGTGGACTAAGGAAAGGATAAATGAATTTAACAGGAGAGTAACAAAAATGACTCAAAGCAAAGATCAAAGAGATAAAAGAATCAAGAAAAAAAATCCAAAAGATTTCAGACATGGTCAAATAGTCTAACAAACATGTAATAGGATCCTAAAAAAATAGGGATACAAAGAATGGGGAAATACTTTTTAAAAATGAAGATATCAAATTAATTGCCAAATTAATGACAGATACAAAACCACAGATCTCCAAAACTCAGAGAAGTTAAGGATAAAGACAAAAAGAAATAAAACAAGTCTCTACCCCACCACCCAGCAACTCAGAACATATTCAAAATGCTAAACATTGAAGACAAAGAAAAAAACTTGAAAACAGGAAGAAATATAAGATCTATAGCTGATATCATCATAAACTATGTACACACACACACATACACACACAGCAGAAAATAGTCCTCTTTGAAGTGATAAAAGTGATAAAAAGAAAAGAAAAAGCCTCTTAACCTTGTTAACCCGGAATTTTACTCAAAGGTATAAAAGTAAAAAGGTGGAGAAAGGTATATCAGGCTCTTATTTTCAAAAGAATGCTGAAGTAGCTATATTGATATTAGAAAAAGGATATTTCAGAACAAAGAATATTGCCAAGTATGAAAAGTGTTATTATATAATGATTAAAGGAGTCAATTCTTCAAGAAAATAGAAGAAAACTAAATGTGTATACAACTAAGGGCTTAAAATATATGAAGTTAAGAAATATGAAAATCCAAAATTATTTTGGGGAATTTCAATATTCCTCTCTCAGTAACAGAAAACATAGGCAATAAAAAATAATAGAGAATTTACAGACATTATTCATCTATTTGATCTAAACCACATTTTTCAATGACTTAACCCAACAAAACACATTTGTTTCAAATGTGTATGTGGTATTCACAAAGAAAGACTATATTTTAGCCCATAAAATATTAAATTAAAATTATATGAAGTATAGTCTGTAAGTATAATGAAATGAAAGATCTATGATAAAAATTATTTAAAAATTCCCAATTAGAAATTAAAATATTTCTAAATAACCCATGGTTCAAAGAAGTATCCCAAATGAAATTTAAAATATATTGAAATAAATGAAAATAACATACATTATATCAAGATTAGGACTTGAACTTATGAACAAGGGGGAAAAAAAGACAAATAAAATCCAAAATAATCATAAGATACAAAAGTGACAATAAAATAAAAAATAAAAATAGAAAAAAATAATGAAAATTTGTGAAAGTTAAAGTTTGGTCTTTGAAAACTTTAAAATAAGAATTAAATTCTATCCAAACTAAATAAGAAAAAAAAAAAAGAGAGAGAGAGAGAGAGAAGAGACTAATTTCAATTTGGGAAGGAAAGAGGGAACATCGTCGCAGTTAACATTAATATTTAAATGGTGGCAAGAGAATACTGTGAGTAAACAGTCCATAGTTGAAAAACTTAAATGAAATGCACCAATTTTTTTGAAAGACACAAGCAACCAAAGCTCACTCAAAAAGAAATGCAACATCTAAGTAGTTTTGTAATCTGTTAAGAAAATTGACTGCAGATTCAGAGGAGTAAAGATGGCGGAGGAGTAGCAGGCTGAGATGACATCAGGTTGCAGGAGTTCAGTTAGATAGTTAATAAACCATTCTGAACACCTACAAATCCAACAGGAGATTGAAGAGAAGAGCAGCAATTCTAGAAACAGAAAATCAACCACATTCTGAAAGGTAGGACATATGGAGAAGTGAATCCAAAGCAACAGGAAGATAGACCACTGGGGGAAGGGCCGGTTCCCAGTAAGTGGTGGAACAATGGAGCACAAAATCAGAATTTTAAAAGTCTGCTCCACTGAGGGACATCACTCCAGGGGCTAAGCAGGGGTGGAGCACACGTGGGACCAGTATGGTCTCAGGTCATAGGGTCACAGAAGGATCGGGGGGTGTCTGAGTGTAGCAGAGCTCGCAGATATTAGGGAGGGGAAGCTGGCTACAGAGATGGAGCCAAGGAGTGAGCTCTCACTCAGCGGCAGTGTCAGACCACTGCTCTTTGAGCAGGGACCCCACAAGTGGCAGATCCGGGGAAACCCCCCTGAAAGGGCAGAGTGGCAGGAATCAGTTGGGTTTGGAGACCCCAAATGGGGCTGTGTGCCAGAGACAGAAATGCTTGGTCACAGGCCAGGTGAGCTCAGAGCATGGCTGGAGACCAGGGAGACAGGAGTGATTGAGTGCTTTTCTCCAAGGGTGCACTGAGGAGTGGAGTCCCAAGCTCTTGGCTTCTCTGGGCCGGAGATTGGGAGGCTGCCATTTTCATTCCTGTCCTCCAGAGCTCTACGGAAAGAGTTCAGGGAACAAAACACCCAAGAGTGAACCTGACCATATTACTTAGTCCAGCCCCTGGCAAGGGCAGTGATTCTGCCTCAGGCAAAAACACTTGAAAATCACTAAAAAAGGCCCCTAGCCCAGAAGATCAACAAGAACATCCAGCCAAGACCAAGCTCCCTGATCAAGGAGGACAGTGGAATTCCAGAAGAGGGGAAAGTAAAGCGTGGCTTTCTCCCCATGATTTTTTAGTCTTGCAAACTTCATTAAAATTTTTAAATTTTATTTTTTCTTATTCTAATTTTTAACTTTTACTCTTTCCTCTTTTAATGTTTTTAAACTAGTTTATCTTAACAATACCTTTCTTTAAAAAAAATCTTTTTTGAACCTTCATTATTATAGTCATATTTTATCCTTCATTGTATCTAACTTTATTTTTTGTATACATATCTTTTAAAAATTTTTGGGATACAACTTTTTCTAATTGATTAAAATATATACTAAATTTAGCACAGAGCTTTGTTCTAGTCTCCAGCCTGAGCAAATTCTCTCCACTTGCTATTTCTTTCTTTTCCCAACCAACTTAACTCCCTTTTTAGAATTTTTTTTAAATTATCGTCTTTACAGTCATATTCCGACCCTTCATTGTGTTTACCCTTATTTTTGGATATATATATATATATATATATATACACACACACACACACACACATATATGTTTTTCTTTCTTAAAAATTTTGGGAGGTAGTTTCTTCTAAGAGGCCAAAATACACCCAAAATCAAATGGGTGGCTCTAACCTATTCACCACTATAATATATGTATATATATGTACATATATGTACTATATATGTATATATATATACATACGCACACACATATATATATACATATATATATATATATATAAATTAAAAATTTTTTGAACTTTTTACCCGCTTACTTCTCCCCATGATTTTGGGGTCTCCTTTGATTTGATAATGCACATTTTCCTAGAGTTTTTGCCACCCTTTTAGTATTTTATTCTCTCCTTCCTATATTCGTATCTGGAAAAAATGACAAGGTGGAAAAACTCACCACAAAAAAAAGAACAAGAAGCAGTACTGAAGGCTAGGGACCTAATCAATATGGATATTGGTAATATATCAGACCTAGAGTTCAGAATGATGATTCTCAAGGTGCTAGCTGGGCTTGAAAAAGGCATGGAAGATATTAGAGAAACACTATCTGGAGAAATAAAAGCCCTTTCTGGAGAAATAAAAGAACTAAAATCTCACTAAGCTGATATCAAAAAAGCTCTTAATGAGGTGCAATCAAAAATGGAGACTCTTACTGCTAGGATAAATGAGGCAGAAGAGAGAATTAGTGATAAAGAAGACCAAATGACAGAGAATAAAGAAGCTGAGCAAAAGAGAGACAACTACTGGACAATGAGGGGAGAATTCAAGAGATAAGTCATACCATAAGATGAAACAATATTAGGATTGGAATTCCAGAGGAAGAAGGAGGGGGGCAGAAGGTATATTGGAGTGAATTATTGTAGAGAATTTCCCTAACATGGGAAAGGGAACAAACATCAAAATCCAGGAGATGCAAGGAACCCCCTGCAAAATCAGTAAGAACAGGTCCACACCCCATCATCGAATAGTAAAACTTACAAGTCTTAGTGACAAAGAGAAAATCCTGAAAGCAGCCCAGGACAAAAAGTCTGTAACATACAATGGTAAAATAATATTAGGTTGGAAACAGACTTATCCACAGAGACCTGGCAGGCCAGAAAGAACTGGCATGATATATTCCGAGCACTGAATGAGAAAAACATGCAGCCAAGAATACTATATCCAGCTAGGCTATCATTGAAAATAGGAGAGATAAAAAGCTTCCAGGACAAACAAAAACTAAAAGAATTTGTAAACACCAAGCCAGCTCTACAGGAAATATTAAAAAGGGTCCTCTAAGCAAAGAAAGAACCTAAAAGTAGTAGATCAGAAAGGAACAGAGAATATATACAGTAATAGTCACCTTACAGGCAATACAATGGCACTAAATTCATATCTCTCAATAGTTACCCTGAATGTAAATGGACTAAATGCCCCAATCATAAGACATAGGGTATCAGAATGGTTAAAAACCCAAAACCCATCAATATGCTATCTACAAGAAACTCATTTTAGACCCAAAGACACCTCCAGATTTAAAGTGAGGCGGTGGAAAACTATTGATTATGCTAATGGACATAAAAAGAAAGCTGGGGTGGCAATCTTTATATCAGATAAATTAGATTTTAAACAAAAACTATAATAAGAGATGAGGAAGGACACTATATCATACTCAAAGGGTCTGTCCAACAAGAATATCTAACAATCTTAAATACCTATGCCCCTAACATGGGAGCAGTCAACTATATAAACCAATTAATAACAAAATCAAAGAAACACATCAACAGTAATACAATAATAGTGGGGAAATTTAACACCCACCTCACTGAAATGGACAGACCATCCAAGCAAAAGATCAACAAGGAAACAGAGGCCTTAAATGACACATTGGACCAGATGGACACCACAGACATATTTAGAAATTCCATTCCAGAGCAACAGAATACACATTCTTCTCTAGTGCTCATGGAACACTTTCCAGAATAGATCACATCCTGGGACACAAATCTGGTCTCAACCAGTACCAAAATATTAGGATCATCCCCTGCATATTTTCAGACCACAATGCTCTGAAGCTAGAACTCAATCACAAGAGGAAATTTGGAACGAACCCAAATACATGGAGACAAAAGAGCATCCTTCTAAAGAATGAATAGGTCAATCACGAATTAAAGACAAATTGAAAAAAATTCATAGAAACAAATGACAATGAAAACACAATAATTCAAAATTTGTGGGACACAGGAAAGGCAGTCCTGAGAGGAAAATATATAGTGATACAAGCCTTTCTCAAGAAATAAGAAAGGTCTCAAATTTACACAACCTAACCCTACACCTAAAGGAGCTGGAGAAAGAACAGCAAAGAAAGCCTAAACCCAGCAGGAGAAGAGAAATAATAAAGATCAGAGCAGAAAGCAATGAAATAGAAACAAACAAACAAACAAACAAACAAACAAAAGATAGAATAAATCAATGAAACATGGAGCTGTTTCTTTGAAAGAATTAATAAGATTGATAAACCCCTGGCCAGACTTATCAAAAAGAAAAGAGAAAGGACCCAAATGAATAAAATTATGAATGAAAGAGTACGGATCACAACCAACACCAAAGAAATACAAACAGATATAAGAACATATTATGAGCAACTATACACCAACAAATTTGACAATCTGGAAGAAATGCATGCATTCCTAGAGACATATAAACTACCACAACTGAACCAGGAAGAAATAGAAAACCTGAACAGACCCATAACCAGTAAGGAGATTGAAGCAGTGATGAAAAATCTCCCAACAAATAAGAGCCCAGGGCCAGATGGATTCCCAGGGGAATTCTACCAAACATTTAAAGAAGATT
The DNA here is from genome assembly GCA_004024625.1 of Mellivora capensis. Classification (NCBI taxonomy): domain Eukaryota; kingdom Metazoa; phylum Chordata; class Mammalia; order Carnivora; family Mustelidae; genus Mellivora; species Mellivora capensis. Next base: position 19,732 of record PISX010009442.1, read on the forward strand.
AAAGAACATTTAAAGAATTCTCCTGAAACTGTTCCAAAAAATAGAAATGGAAGGAAAATTTCCAAACTCATTTTGTAAGGCCACTATTACCTTGATCCCAAAACCAAACAAAGACCCCATCAAAAAAGAGAATTACAGACCAATATCCTTGATGAACACAGATGCGAAAATTCTCACCAAAATACTAGCCAATAGGATCCAACAGTACATTTAAAGGATTATTCACCATGAACAAATGAGGTTTATTTCTGGGCTGCAAGGTTGGTTCAATATCCACAAATCAATCAATGTGATACAATACATTAATAAAAGAAAAACAAGAACCATATGATACTCTCAATAGTTGCTGAAAAAGCATTTGACAAGGTACAACATCTCTTCTGGTTCAAAACTCTTCAAAGTATAGGGATAGAGGGTACATACCTCAATATCATCAAAGCCATCTTTGAAAAACCCATAGCAAATATCATGCTCAATGGAGAAAAACTGAGAGCTTTCCTACTAGGTCAGGAACACGGCAGGGATGTCCATTATCACCACTGCTATTCATCATAGTATGAGAAGTCCTATCCTCAGGAATCAGACAACAAAAAGAAGTTAAAGGCATCCAAATTGGCAAAGAAGAAGTCAAACTATCACTCTTTGCAGATGATATGATATTTTATGTGGAAAACCCAAAATACTCCACTCCAAATCTGTTAGAAATTGTACAAGAATTCAGTAAAGTATCAGGATATAAAATCAATGCACAGAAATCAGTTCCATTTCTATACACCAACAACAAGACAGAAGAAAGAGAAATTAAGGAGTCAATCCCATTTACAATTGCGGCAAAAAATCTATACTCAGAAAACTAAAAAATACTCATGAAAGAAATTGAGGAAGACACAAAGAAATGGAAAAATGTTCCATGCTCATGGATTGGAAGAAAAAATACTGTGAAAATGTCTATGCTACATAAAGCAATCCACACATTTAATGCAATCCCAATATTCTGATAATACCATCAATGTTTTTCAAAGAAATGGAACAAATAATCCCAAAATTTATATGGAACCAGAAAAGACCTCAAGTAGCCAGAGGAATGTTGAAAAAGAAAGCCAAAGTTGGTGGCATCACAATTCCATACTTCAAGCTCTTTTGCAAAGCTGTCATCAAGACAGTATGGTACTGGCACAAAAACAGACACATAGATCAATGTAAGAGAATTGATAGCCCAGAAAGAGAGCCTCAACTCCATGGTCAACTAATCTTCGACAAAGCAGGAAAGAATGTCCAATGGAAAAAAGACAGCCTCTTCAATAAATGGTGTTGGGAATACTGGACAGCCACATGCAGAAAAATGAAACTGGACCATTTCCTTACACCACATGCAAAAATAGGCTCAAAATGGATGAAGGACCTCAGTGTGAGAAAGAAATCCATCAAAATCCTTGGGGAGAACACAGGCAGCAACCTCTTTGACCACAGCCACAGCAACTTCTTCCTAGAAATACCATCAAAGGCAAGAGAAGCATGGGCAAAATGAACTATTGGAATTCATCAAGATCAAAAGCTTTTGTACATCAATGGAAACAGTCAACAAAATCAAAAGATGACTGACAGAATGGGAGAAGATATTTGCAAAAGACATCAGATAAAGGGCTAGTATCCAAAATCTATAAAGAACTTATCAAACTCAACACCCAAAGAACAAATAATCCAATCAAGAAATGGGCAGAGAACACGAACATACATTTCTGCAAAGAAGACATCCAGATGGCCAACAGTACACATGAAAAGTGCTCCACATCATTTGACATCAGGGAAATACAAATCAAAACCACAATGAGATACCACCTCACACCAGTCAGAATGGCTAAAATTAACAAATCAGGAAACAACAGGTGTTGGAGAGGGTGCGGAGAAAGAGAACCCACCTATATTGTTGGTGGGAATGCAAGCTGGTGCAACCACTCTGGAAAACAGCATAAAGGTTCCTCAAAAAGTTGAAAATAGAGCTGCCTTACGACCCAGCAATCACACTACTGGGTATTTACCCTAAAGATACAAATGTAGTGATCCGAAGGGGCATGTGTACCCAACTGTTTACAGCAGTGATGTCCACAATAGCCAAACTATGGAAATAACCTAGATGTCCATCAAGAGATGAATGGATAAAGAAGTGGTGTACAGTCAGAATGGCTAAAATTAACAAGTCAGGAAATAACAGATGCTGGCGAAGATGCGGAGAAAGGGGAACCCTCCTACACTGTTGGTGGGAATGCAAGCTGGTGAAACCGCTCTGGAAAACAGCATGGAGGTTCCTCAAAAAATTGAAAATAGAACTACCCTATGACCCAACAATTGCACTACTGGGTATTTACCCCAAAGATACAAACGTAGTGATCCGAAGGGGCACGTGCACCCGAATGTTTATTGCAGCAATGTCTACAATAGCCAAACTATGGAAAGAGCCTAGATGTCTATCAACAGATGAATGGATAAAGAAGATGTGGTATATATACACAATGGAATACTATGCAGCCGTGGATGGAACTAGAAGGTATCATGCTTAGTGAAATAAGTCATTCAGAGAAAGACAACTATCATATGATCTCCCTGATATGAGGAAGTAGAGATGCAACATGGGGGGTTGGGGGGGTAGGAAAGAAGAAAAGAAACAAGATGGGATCGGGAGGGAGACAAACCATAAAGGACTCTTAATCTCACAAAACAAACTGAGGGGTGCTGTGGGGAGGGGGGTCGGGAGAGAGGGGTGGGGTAATGGACATTGGGGAGGGTATGTGCTATGGTTAGTGCTGTGAAGTGTGTAAACCTGGCGATTCACAGACATGTACCCCTGGGGATAAAAATACTTTATATGTTTATAAAAAATAAAGAAATTTTAAAAAAAAGAAGTGATGTTTATATATATATATATATATATATATATATATATAGGAATACTATGCAGCCATCAAAAGAAATGAAATCTAGCCATTTGCAATGATGTTGATGGAACTAGAGGGTATTATGCTGAGTGAAATAAGTCAATCAGAAAAAGACAATTATCATATGATCTCCCTGATATGAAGAATTTGAGAGGCAACGTGGGGAGTTTTGGTGGGTAGGGAAGGAAAAAAATGAAACAAGATAGGATTAGGAGGGAAACATACCACAGGAGACTCTTAATCTCACAAAACAAACTGAGGGTTGCTGGGGGTAGGGGGGGAGGAAGAGAGTGGTAGGGTTATGGACATTTGGTAGGGTATGTGCTATGGTGAGTAGTGTGAAGTGTGTAAACCTTGCGATTCACAGACCTGTACCCCTGGGGCTAATAATACATTATATGTTAATAAAAAATAATTAAAGAAAAAAGAAATTTGAAAATTAAAAAATTGACTTTGTATTTAAAAAAAAGTCTTCAAAGAAAACTTCAGTTCCTAATGATTTCACAGATGAATTACATCAAATATTTAAAGAAAAAATAATACTAATGTTTAAAATCTCTACCAGAAAATTTAAAAGAAACAATTTCCAACTCATTTCATGAGGCTAGTTTGCCCTAACAACAAAATCAGAATATTACAAGAAAATGTAAATTCAATTAAAATATCCCTCCTGAACATGCATTAATATAACTCCCCCTACCACCAAAATTAATAAATCTTAAAAATCCAAATCTTTCCTAGACAGCTGATGCAAATTTAAATGGAAAATAACAGGAACTAGAATAACTAACATTGGAAAAAGAAGAACAAGATTAGAGAATCCGTAACACCTAATTTTAAGATTTATTATAAAGCCAGGGTTATCAAGTCCATGTGATGCTGATTTAAGGATAGACATATAAGCCAATGAAACAGAACAGAGATTCCAGATACATATCAAATATATTTAGACAACAGCTATCCAAAAGACATTATTAATAGAACTAAAAGACAAGCAAACGATTTGTAGGAGATATTTGTAAATTGAATGTCTAATAATATACTTGGTTTCTGAATATATAGTTATTTTGAATCACTAGAAAATAAGCAAACCAATAAAAAATGGGGAAAGGGTTCAGATGAATATTTTACCAAAGAAAATATTTGAAAGCAATTAAGCCCATGGAAATCTGCCCATCATTAGTCATTAGAGAAATACTCACTTCAAAAAGAAGTGATATTATTATACTTATCAGAATGGCTTAGAAAGAAAACTGAAAATTGAAAAAACAAGTGTTAACAAGGACTTGTAGCAAGTAAAATTCCCATGCTTTCTTGGTAGGAATAAGTAGCACAGCATCTACAGCATTCTTTAAAATGTCCTTTCCTACTCATTTCTATACTTATCGCTTGGGCAAGTTACCTCTGAAATAAAAATAATCTATTGTGTTTTTCAAAGTTACAGCTTTCTGAATAAATTGTGCTCAAACTTGAGTGCCTGGGTTAGTTTCAAGCCTTGGGACGTTAATTTACAGCTGCACAGAAAATAAGAGAACTCAGAGATTGACCCAACTCTAAATTGTGTGTTTTTATTTCAAGGAAAAATGAAGCCTGCAGTCTTGGAGACATTTCTAAGTCATAAAAACCTAAACAATGACAAAGGGACTTATCTGGCCCTTGGAGAGATGTATTTACATTTTAAAAGGTCAAAGTAAGAATCCAAGATCCTTTCCATTCTCTTTCCAAAGAACAAAAGTTTCTAGGACTCCTTTTAGAAAAGGAAGGAGGGCAACTCTTCCTGAATATAAGCAGAAGGGAAAAAAATCTACTTCCCGTCTAAGGCACTGGCTGTGTTCACACAAGATTGTTCTTTATTGAGATATAATTGACATAATATATTGTATAAGTTTAAAGTGCACAATGTGTTGATTTGACACACATAATGCAATATGATTACCACCAGAACATTAGCTAACACCTCTAACAAGTCACATAAGCATCTCTTTTTTGTGGTGAAAACAATTAAGATCTATTCTCTTAGCAACTCTGCAGTATTGTTGTCTATAATCACTACTCTGTGCTTTAGGTGTTTAGAAGTTTAGGACTTCTGTACATAGTGATTCCACGTATAGGAGACCTGGCTTCACTTTCATCACATCATCCCAGGAGTAGCAATCAGGAAATGTATGTGGAATCACACAGTCATTATTTGCTTTAGAAGTGAATAATGACAATCTGTCTGATCCAGAGCACCTGTGTTTACATCCATAATAAAATCAATGAAGATGAAAATTAAAAACACAGCTATACCTCATCCTAGTCTGGCCTTCTGGGGCGCCAATCCTTGGCTCACTTCAAAAAGAAAAGAGACTATTTGAGAGGATCATAGAAACCAACAGACTGCTGGGGGGCAGCTGGGTGGTTCACATCTGACTCTTGGCTTCAGCTCAAGTCACGATCTCAGGGTCCTGAAATCGAGCCCCAAGTAGGGCTCCAAGCTCAGCAGGGTATCTGCTTCAGATTCTGTCTCTCTCCCTCTGCCCCTTCCCCCATTCTCTCTCTCTCTCAAAAATAAATAAATCTTTAAAAAATAAAAAATAGGGGCACCTCTGTGGCTCAATGGGTTAAAGCCTCTGCCTTCGGCTCAGGTCATTATCCCAGGGTCCTGGGATCAAGCCCCGCATCGGGTTCTCTGCTCCATGGGGAGCCTGCTTCCTCCTCTCTCTCAGCCTGCCTCTCTGCCTATTTGTGATCTCTGTCAAATAAATAAATTAAATCTTTAAAAAATAAATAAATAAAAATAAATAAATAAATAAATAAATAAATAAATAAATAAAATAACCAGCTGTTGAAAGCTATGAAAATACCCCAGTCCAAGAATTTGGTAGAAGTGAAATGGGAGGTGACCCTAGGAGTTGATTTGTTGATAGAGTAGTTCAATTCCACTCCTAAAGCTGAAGTGTCCACTGCTTATCTATGTGGCTCTTTAATTAATCAGTGCATAGTAAGTATACATACATATACATAATATCTCTAATATGAATGGATTATAGATGGTTTTAGTGGCATACATATTCATTTCTCCCTCTTAACGTGAGAGGAGACTGGAATTTAAAGTTATAACTATATATTTATTATGCTTCTCTCTCACTTTTTCAAGTTTAATCTGGGGAGGATTTAATCAGCTGAATTTAGTGTGCTTGTAGTCTAATAGGTTAATCTCTGCAATGAAGGGTCACTGAGGTTCAACCAGACAAGATAGAGAAACTCTTCCAATAAAGAAAAATTGAGGTCTTTGACCTCAATTTTTGCATTTAGACCTTTTTAACATACTATTCAACTTAGTATTTTAACCTCTGGTTTTAAAATTGGAAGATTGAAATTATAATTCTGACCCTACTAAGTTAAGATAAAGGTTCTTGATCTGGCTGAGTACTACCTTCTAAAATGAGAAAATTGACAGAAAAGGGTAGAGTTATTAAATGATTAAAATGAGAGCTATTTTAAATAATCTAATGAAAGATTGTCCTTACAAAAGCAAATTTCTCAGTCTATTATAATTGTCAGATTATTAGAGCAGAATAATGTAAGAAAGATTATGTTGAATCAGAGCTTTAGATTTGGATTTTACATATTAATTATCTTTCTTGTCCACTATAGTAAATATAAAATAGTATCTAACTTCATCACTTTGCTATGTTCAAAACCAGTTGAGCATCAAAAATATAGTATACAGCTTATTATTGTAGTATTCAAAGGATGGGAAACCATAAAACATTACCCATCACTAACAGAGTGTGACAGCTAATGTAGTTCCTTTTCTTTTTGAATGTTGCTCTGTTTCGTAACACATTTGAGAAAACCTAATTTTCCTCCTTGGCATATGCAAAGTGATAACAGTATAATGTCCTAGCCAGTCCTTTATCTCTCTCTAATATATTAACCTCAAGTCTGCGTGTCTGGGTAGCTCAGTTGGGTGGGTGGCTGCCCACCCAGGTCATGGCTCAGGTCATGATCTCAGGGTCCTGGGATCCAGCCCCACAAGGGGCTCAGCAGGAAGCCTGGTTCTCCCTCTTCCTCTGCTTACCCACCCATCCTGGGCTAGTGGTTGTTTGTTCTCTCTCTAAATAAAATCTTTAAAAAACAAACAAACGAAACCTTAAGTGTGTTATATACTCCAATCCCCTAAACTGGGTGATATTTATAAAATACCTATAATTTTTATTCTTATTTCATCTGTAACAATATGTATAATACTTGATTTCTATGTGAATATCATTCAGAAGCCTTTTTTTAGACCATAAAGTGATGAGTTACACCTTATTTAATAGTAACGGCAAGTAAAAGATAAGGAAAATTTATTATTGCAACTATAGGACATTCTGGAAAATGCAAATTTATGGAGAGCATAATGATCAGTGGTTGACAAAGGTCTGGGAGTGGGGAGGATTAAAGAGAGCACAGAGGATTTTTAGGGCAGTGAAGTTACTCTGTATCATACTATAATGATGAATACACGTCATTATGCATTTGGCCATCTCCATAGAATATATGACACCAAAGTAAACCATGGAATGTGGGTTTCCCTGGATAGATTATCAGACATTACATTTCATAAATTCACATGCAAGATTAAATGAAAAATGTGTTATTAAAACAGTGATTTTTATATGTATTACCATGAACTGTAAAGAATACTTTAAGGTGCTTTACAATTTCATCTTAGCATAGTGCCAAGAATTTAACAGACATTAAATCTTTGTTCATAAAATACTAACAATGAGTGAACATGAATGAATATATACCTGAATTGTATCTCTATTACCCAATGTGATGTTCAAGTGCCAATTTGTGTTTTATATTATTAATTTTTGTCTGTGAAATATGGTTACATTAATCAATGAAAGAAAGGCAAATAGCTTCAGGGTGTGTTTATAACTTTTTTTTTTCTGAAATAGCAAATAACACATACTGTCAACAATGGATTTTTCTCCCCAGATAGCAGCTTCACTATCCTGTTGCTTGTATAATTGAGGTGATATTGCAACATATTATTTAATATCTATTGAAACCTAATTGTAATTTCAAATCCACAGTGAATACAGAATATAACTTTTATCCCCGTGTGTTTATAACCTAAGAGATTCCTCTATTCTGTTTGGGTATTCAGTACTAAAGAAGTGGATTGAAATTCTGTACACATTCAAAAAAATTATTGCAAAATATAAACAATTAGCATTTACCCCAACAACAAGATAGCCTCTTTACTAATTCTACAAACTCAAAAGGGTAGGGGGGGAATAAACAAAAAACAAAACAAAACAAAAAAACCCATAGAACCAGTGATCAATTGAAAGATTGAATTCAGTATTTGTTGGGTGTTTGGCCGGCTCCTTTGGGAAAGTTTGCAACTCTTAAAATCGATATTTGTTAAGTGTGTTTCTGTCTATGAGAGAGAGGTGTGTGTGTGTGTGCGTGCGCGCTTTCATTTTGGAATGCAAATTGCAAGAGTATGTACAGGCAGGAAATGAATTTTCATGGTTTATCCTTTGCACTTAGGCACATCAGTTTGATTGCAGAAGGAGTAAACACTGCTCAGTTTGTGAAATAACTTTAGTATAGATACATAATGAGTTATGCCTTCGAAAGTATTCAATAAAAATAAGTGGTAAGAAGCTCCTACTGGGGTGCCTGGGTGGCTCAGTTAAATGGCTGCCTGCAGCTCGGGTCATGATCTCAGAGTCCTGGAATCAAGCCCCACATTGAGCTCTCTGTTTAGCAGGGAGTCTTATCCCTCTGCCTCTTGCTCATGCTCCCTTACTCCTCTCTCAAATATAAAATCTTTAAAAGAAAAAAAATAGGAAGATCTTAATTAGCTATACAATCTGTTTATATTTTCTAAAGTTGTGCAAGATTGATAGTATTTTAATAGTTTAAGGTTTGATGGAATTCACCAATAAAGTCATATGGACCTGCAGATTTCTTTGGATACATGATGTCTCTTAGTAAGTTATTTTAATTAAATAATTTCAAATTAAATAACTTTAAAGACAGGACTATTCAGATTTTGTATTTCTTCTTGAATCCATATTTGTAAGATTTCTCAGGTAATTTCTCTACTTCTAAATCATTAAATATTTTCTCACATAGTGGATCAAAATATTTTACTTTTTAATGTGTCTAGGATTTGTATTAATATCCCTTTCACATGATATATTAATAATTTGAGTTTTCCTTTTTTATTTAATTAGTTCCGCTAGTTCTTTTATCATCTTTATTAATCTTTTAAAAGGACAGACTTTTTGCTTTGTTAACTTTCTTGTTTGTTTTCTATTTCAATAACCTACTCTTATTTTCAGTATTGCTATTCTACTCCCTTGGGGTAAATCTGTTCTTCAATGTTAAGATGAAAATTTCATATATGCTTATTTTTAAATGTGTTATCTTTCTAATATAATAATTCAAAATTAAATGGCAAAATAACTATCATTAATAAAACTGAATAATGTACCTGAAATTTGCTAAGAAAGTGATCTTAAGTGTTCTCACCACACACATACATGTGAGATAATGGTTGTTAATTTGAACATGACAATCATTTCACCAAGTATATGTATATTAAATCATCACATTGCACACCCTAAATATATACAATTTTTGTTAATTTTACCTCTATAAAGCTGGGTGAAGGATTTTTCAAAAAATACCTTTTGATCCAAAAATTAAAAATACATAAAAGTTAATCACAATTTCCCTATAAATTCCATCTTAGCTCTATACTACAAATTTTGAAATGTTCTCCTCCCTTTATTATTTAATTTGAAATATTTTCTAATCTCCTCTTTAACCCATCAGTTACTGAGAAATGTATTAATTATTAAACATTTGGAGGTTTTAAACTTGTATTTTTTTAAATTTCTAATTTAATACTATTTCAGTCACTGAATATATTCTGTAAGCTTTAATCTTTTGACCTGTATTGAGTATGATATTTTTTATCTGGATTACCTTGAAAAGTTTCATGTGTATTTAAAATGGGTTTCCTTCCCTTATAAATAATATTTTATTTTACAAATAAAATAATAAAGTATTTGTTATTTTGATCAAATTGTTCAGTAGTGTTTATAGGTTTTTAAATAATTTCTCTTTACTTAAATCTTGTTCTACCATTTTAATATCAGCCTATTCAAAGCGCATCTTTAAAAATACACATAATCTAGTTAAATCTTTCTCTTTTAATCAAGTCTAATAATCTCTGACATGTAGTTAGGAATTTTTGTCAATTTATATTTTATTACTGGTAAGTTTGTATTTAAGTTTATTATATGTGAATTTGGTTTGATTTGTACCTTCTCTATTTTGTTCTTCTATATGATTAAATGCATATGTTTGTAGATGACCAAACTATGGTTAGGTCATTAGGATGGGCCTTAATCCAATATGACTTATAACCTTATAAAAAGGGAAATTTGGACAGAGACACACATGTATGAATACAGAGGAGAGATGATATAAAAATATAGAGAGAATATCATCTACAAGTCAAGGAATGCCTGAGGCTATCAGAAACTAGGACAGAGTCATGGAATGATTTCTTCTTCCTCTCTCCTTTCTCAAAAGAGATGGACACTGATGACACATTGATTTTGAATGTTTAGCCTCTGGAACTGTGAGACAATATATTTTTCTTGTTTTAACCACCCACTTGAGGTACTTTGTTATAATAATACCAGGAAGCTTATACAGCATGTTAAATTGTAAGAAAAAACAGACTCAGGAGATAAAGCAATCATTGGCATGCTATTAAGAATTAGCACAGATTTTGGAATAATCACACAGGAAATGTAAAGTAACTATGATCAATATGTTAAGGCCTTTCATGGAAAAAGCAGACAGCATTCAAGAACAGATGGTTAATGTAAACAGAAATGAGAACTTTAAGAAAAAATTGGAAATGATGGAAAAAAAAACCTGATATGGACATTGCCTTTGATGGGGTCTTCAACACATTGGACACCACTGAGGGAAAAATGAGTGACTCTCAAGATAAGTCAATAGAAGCTTCCTAATCTGAAACATGAAGAAAGAAAAGAAAATTAAGGGAGTATCAAAGAAGTGTTGGGGCATTCACTAAAGTGTGGCCCATGTGTAATTGGACTATAAAAAGAAGAAAGAGACAACAGGACAGAACACATATTTGAAATAATGCCTGAAATTTTCTGAAATTAATGACAGATACAAAACCACAGATCCAGGAAGCTCAGAGGATACCAAGTTGGACAAATACTACAAAATCCACACACAGTGATATTATATTCAGAGTGCAAAAAAACCCCCGAAAATCCTGAAAGAAGCAAAACAAAACAAAACAAAGCAAAACACCAGAAAACATATCTATATGAGAAAGAATAAGTTTAGAATAGGCAACTAAATATGTAACAAGAATAAAACCAAAGTACTGACACTACCCAACTTTAAGATTATAAAAGTACTATAATCAAAACAGCATGATAATGTCAAAAGAATGAATGAAAGTTTAAATGTAACATAATACACCAGTAATCAGTCCACACAAATATATACTCTTCAAAATTTATAAGGTCAACAAAAACAAGCTAAGTCTGAGAAACCACCACCGACAACAACAGGCGTCTGAGGAGATATGGTAACTAGATGTAATGTGGTATCCTGATGGGATCCTGGAACAGGAAAAAAGAAAGTGAAAATGAAAGAAAAATAAAGTACAGATGTTAGTTCATAATAATATATCAGTGTTGGTTATTACTATAGTAAATGTCCCATATTCATGTAAGATGTTAATAATAGGGATATTGGGTGTGGGGTATATGGGAATTCTGTCATACTACCTCAGTTTTTCTGTGCATCAAACTGTTGTAAAAATTAAAGTTTTAAAATAAAATCTGGAGCACATTGCAATGGCCCCATTTTAAAGGCTACCACTCTTAAAATAGCTTAAAAACCAGATGTCTGGAAAAATCACCTTTCAAATATTTATATCAATATAAAATATGAATGCTGGGAGTGGCTAGTAATCCCTGTACCGATGGATGAAAAATTATTCCAAACTTTGTTGTGAAAGAGAGAAGGCAAGGGGGTCAAGGCTCAGAGACGAAGACTCTTCGCTCTTCTTTGTTCCCGCTTTTATTGGTCCTTCAGGATAATCACAAATCCTTATCACTGTTCTCAAGCATGTGATGTGTGACAAGGGGTCTTACTGAAACTCGGGGGATCTGTTTATAGGAAAGATACAAGATGCTAATCTGTGTGTTCTAAGAGTGCTGCTAAACATAGCCTAAGGCATAATGCATACATCTCTTAGATCACAGGGCAACTGTTTGGGCTACACAGCATCGGGGAAGAGAACTCCCCACTGCCATTGCAGTGGCAGAGTGGTCATGAAGGCCTTGGCATTCCAAAGGCCTATGCCCTTCTCCAAAATCTTCCCACTCCCCCAGCAGCCTCCATGTTACATTTTAGCAAGCCAGGTATTAAGGCTGATTTCCTGCTCTACATTAACTCCAACATATGAACAGAAATAAAATTATGTTGGACAAAATGTCTGGAAAGAGAGAGTAAGCTCTTTCAGCTTTATCCAAAATAATCAGTTAACAGAGTTGCACAAGATACGACCAGGTAGGTACTATGTAGACCATGCACATCTTAGGACATTGCAGAGCATTTTCTAAAAGCAATAGGAAACTATTGAAAGGATCAGACTTGCATTTTTAAATATGCCGTACAGCCATTGGTGGGGTCAACTTTCATGTTAAAGTAATATTCTGGCTGCAACTGTAGAGAGAGGATCGGAGGGAAGTCCGGATACATGAAAATTTAATGGTGCTGTTGCATTAGACCTGGTAAAGACACTAGAAAATCGTTCCAGAGTAGTAAAGAGAGGGATAAAGAGAGATAGAATGATTGCAGAGATATATATCAAGTAAAATAAATAGGACTTGTTGATGGATTAAATATCAAATATTGATATAAAAAGGTAGAAGATGTTGCTAAGAAAACCAAGGTTTCTGGCTCAAGTAACTCTAACGAAATTGTCATTTACTAAAAAAGGAAACACTGGAAAATGAATAACTCATTCTTCAGACCTTAATATAAATTCTTCTAAGCACCACTACTGAAACTTTGGTTTTGCTTATTATAGCACTCATTATAATCTCTCTCCAGGAGGTACCACTGTGGGATAAAGGCATGCAGACTTTTTTCCTCAATATTGTCTTCCCCTTTCCTGGCAGGATAGCTGACACACAGTAGGAGCTTAAGAAATAATTCATGAATAATGAATATATGTTTCAAGTAAAGAGTAAATTTGGGCAAGACTTTTGAGTTTCAAATATATGCTTGCTTTTGAAGTTGGGTGTATGCCACTATTCTTCATTCTCTCCCTTTCACCCTTCCTTCCCCAAATACTCACACAATTCCAAAAATGTTGTCTGTCTTTATTTTGCTGTATTACTTTTAAAAGTAATTTATCTTCACTGAATTATCAAGCACCTCATATTTATATTTAGAAAGCTCCTACATTAATCCTTACTTCTGTGATATAACATTGCTATTTTTGTTTCTGTTCCTGCTACCCTTCTTCTATAAATTGTTAAAATTATTTGTTCTCTTTTGATACTGATCTTGCAAAGAGATGAATGTCCATTACAAAAGTAGACTACAAGGTATAATTTAAATATGTGTTTATTTGAGAGTGAGAAAGAAAGACCACATGGCGGTGGGGGCGTAGGGAGGGAAATCAGGAGAGAGAATCTTAAGCAGACTCCTGACTGAGGTTGGAGTCCAGACAGGGCTTGATCTCAAGATCCTGAGATCATGACCTGAGCTGAAATCAAGAGTCAGACACTTAACCATCTGTGCTACCCAGGTGCCCCTGTAAGGTATAACTTAGTACTAACATATACACTAACAAGATATATCTACATTGTAAGATGCACTATTAATCCTGATTTTGAATCCTTAATTCTCATTTTGATTCTCATTTATTTGCATAAAATATTTTAATATGTGTAGAAATATTTGTATTTGGAAATTTTTCTTACAATCTAATAGAGTAAAAGTTTGCATTGTATTTTTACACCTACTTTCATTAATATGCTAAATTTTTTCTCACTGAAATATTTATAATAGTCCATTGTAGATAATCCTATATGAGTATATTATTTCATCAAATTCTTTATTAATTAAATAGAATTGAGGGTGTGGGGGTGGCTTAGTTGGTTAGGCATCTGCGTTCAGCTTGGGTCGTGATCCCAGAACCCTGGGATTGAGTCCCACATTGGGCTCCTTGCTCAGCGAGAAGCCTGCTTCTCCCTCTGCCTGCTACTCCCCCTACCCCCACTTGTGCTTTCTCTCTGACAAATATAAGACCTTTAAAAAAATTAAATAGAATTGAATATGATTTTAATTGTTTTTACATATATTAAAATATCCTTTTTTCACAGATATCAAGACTCTTGTGATCTCATTTAAATATCATTATATTTGGTGATAAATGACAAGACAATTTTATAATTTGAGTTGTCTATATTTATATTGCATACACATATATGCTTAGCTAAAATTGACATTTAAATTTAGCCAAAACCATGATATAAATTTGGAAAAAAAGAAAGACTAGGAGCTCCTGGGTGGCTCAGATGGTTAAGCATCTGCCTTCAGCTCAGGTCATGATCCCAGGGTCCTGGGATGGAGCCCCGTGTCGGGCTCCCTGCCTAGTGGGAAGCCTGCTTTCCCTTTCCCACTGTCCCTGCTTGTCTCTGCTCTCACTGCTTCTGTGTCAAATAAAAAAAAAAAAACAAAATCAAAGAGAAAAAACAGTTATTTGGGGCGCCTGGGTGGCTCAGTGGGTTAAGCCTCTGCCTTCGCTCAGTTCTTGATCCCAGGGTCCTGGGATCGAGCCCCGTGTCATGCTCTTTGCTCAGCAGGGAGCCTGCTTCTCAGTCTCTAACTGCCTGCCTCTTTGCCTACTTGGGATCTCTGTCTGTCAAATAAATAAATAAAATCTTTAAAAAAAAAAAAAAAAGAAAGACTAATAAGACATGACCTATGCTTTTTTGATTCTTATATAGTGGTTCTCAAAGTGTGGCATAGACACAGCAAAACATCACTTGGGAAATTCCTAGAAATGAAAATTTCATGACATCACTCTAGGCCTATTTAATCCGTGTGTTTGGGGGATGGAAGCTAGCCATATATTTTTAACAAGCCCTTTAGGAGAACCTGATAGAGGATAAATTTTTCAAAACAAATATAACAGATGAGATGAAAATAAAGATTAGAAGTAACTAACCAGAAAATGAAAAGTCTAATTTTAAAAGATATATGCACCCCTATAGATCACTGCAGCCTTATTTACAATAGCCAAGATATGGAAGCAATGGAAGTATTCACTGATAGATGAGTAGATAAAGAAGATGTGGTATATATGTATAATGGAATATTACTCAGCCATTAAAAAGAGAATCTTGCCATTTCTTACCTGGCTAGACCTAGAAGATGTTATACTAAGTGAACTAAGTCAAAGACAAATGCTGTATGATTTCCCTTACATGTGGAATCTAGAAGAACAAATCAACAAAACAGAAACAGACTCATAAATATGGAGAATAAACTGGTGGTTGCCAGAGGTGAAGATGGTGGGGGGACAGATGGAATAGGTGAAGGGGATTAAGCTATACACTTCCAGTTATAAAATAAGTCATGGGGGCAGAGCCTGGGCGCCTCAGTCTTTAAACGTCTGCCTTCAGCTAAGTTCCTGCTTGGTGGGAAGCTTGCTTCTCCCACTCCCTCTATTGCTCCCACTGTTTGTGTTCCATCTCTTTCTGTGTCTCTCTCTGTAAAACAAATAAAGTCTTAAAAAAAATTAAGTCATGGGGATCTAAAGTACAATATAAGAAACAGTCATATTATTATAACTTTATATGGTGATGGATGGTAAGTAGACTTATTGTGATCATTTCATAATATATGTAAATGTCAATATCACTATGTTTGATACCTAAAACTAATGTAATATTGTATGCCAACTCTACTTCAACAAGAACAGCAAAACACTGCAAAAAAGCAACACTGTCAGATGGAAATAAAGATGACCAATTGTATTTCTGTTAGGAAGAACATTAAAATGTTTTTTTTTTTTTGGAAGATGTAATACTGAAATTCACATGCAGAGAATTTGCCAAAGTAAAATTGAGAAAGACTATAAGACATTGTAAGCAGAATGACATATATGATTGACCAGGGTATATTTATGGACCAGTGACCTGGTTCACTGTCTCTGTGTCTGTGCATGGTGGGGAGGGCAGGTCATGCATCAGGCAAATAAGATGAATTGGGACCCCACTGTGATGAGTCCTAAATGATAAAAAACAAAATTCTTAATATTAGATAAAATTGCAATCCATTTTATATTTTTCAATATGGATTTACATAATCAAGATAGTATTTTAGAAAGTTAAATCTGGTAATCTTGCATAGAATGAATAAGACTAAGGAGAGACAACAGTTTTGAAAAGAAAAAAAAAAGTGAAAGACATTTTGTTCCCACACATTTTCCATGGAAATAGAATGAATAAAGTTGAAAGAAAAGTGAACGAAAATATGTATTGTTTTAAGGGGGAGTGATAGAATTATAATTTCATCTAAAATAGGAAAGTCAAAATAGAGTAAATTTTTAGACTAACGTAGGGTATGTATATATATATGTACATATATATACATATATATATGTAAAACTGAATTTAAAACAGAATATATGTATTCCGTTTTAAATTCAAAACATTTTAATGGAGTTGGAAGAGTAGTTAGAATTAGGGTTTTGTTGATAAGCTTCCACCTAAAGAGTTAGAATAATCCTTCAATATCACAGATTAATTTTGCTGATTTTTTTTAATGTTATATAAATAGAATCATACATAAGTTTGGTCTGGCCTTTTTATATCAACATTGTCCTTGTGGAATTCATTCATGTTTTACAGTGTTCATAGACTGAGCATTCTCTTTGGCCTTCTCATTATTTTATTGTATGAATAAGCCCTGACTTATTTATACATTCTACTGTTTATATACATTATAGTTTACTCTAGTTTTGAGAAATTAGGAACAATTCTGCTATAAACTCTCTCATAATTTATTTTGGCGAACACATATGCACTACAAGTACATGTGGAATATATTTCTACCGCATATATATTTACATGTGGAATTCCTGGTTCACAAATTTTGTGCAATTTTTACTTTTGTAAACACAGCCAATCATTTTTCCTAAAAAGCAGTACAAAGTATATTCCTATCAACAGTATATGAGGTTTTCAGTTGCTCCTTCTCTCTACTTACACTTGGATAAAAAATTTGTCCTTTTCACTTTGGCCATCCATTATGGCAGAAGTGTTTTGGTTTTGCATTTTGATTTTAGTTACATTTCCCCTAATGACTCCTGAAGTTGAACAGATTTTCATGTTTTGGCTCTCTGGGTATCCCATATTATAAAGTATGTTCCAAAGTATTTTAAGCATATTTTAAATTAATTTTTCTTTTTATTTTTATTTTATTTTTTTTTTTTTAATTTATTTATTTGTCAGAGAGGGAGAGAGAGCGAGCACAGGCAGACAGAGTGGCAGGCAGAGGGAGAAGCAGGCTCCCTGCTGAGCAAGGAGCCCGATGTGGGACTCGATCCCAGGATCGCTGGGATCATGACCTGAGCCGAAGGCAGTCGCTTAACCAACTGAGCCACCCAGGCGTCCCTAATTTTTCTTTTTAAAAAGATTTTATTTATTTATTTGGCAGAGAGAGATACAGCAAGAGAGGGAACACAAGCAGGGGGAGTGGGAGAGGGAGAAGCAGGCTTCCTGCTGAGCAGGGAGCTGGATGTAGGGTTTGATCCCAGGACCCTGGGATCATGACCTGAGCCAAAGGCAGATGCTTAACCGACTAAGCCACCCAGGCGCCCCTAAATTTTTCCTTACTGACTTACAGGAGTCATTTTTTATATTCTGATCTACATAATGTGACTATATTCTCCCATTCTATGCTTTGTATAATGTGATGTCCCTTACTTTATTGATCTATCAAAAATTAGGGAAAATAGAGCCCCAGGTCATAAAATCACCATCAAATTAATCCACAGGTGCAGATAGTATTTATTTTGGTAAGTATAGAGATAAAAGTAATGGGTATTTTAAAGTTGGGAAGACATTTTGGAGTTGGAGAAGTAGCAGGATATACCAAAGAGTAGCAAAAAAGAATCAGAAAAGCAAAGAAAATATTCTCAAATGAAATAACCTGAAATTTAAAGGTAAAGAGACTTTCATGATTTGAAGATGGTTACTTGTGTCACCTGTTACAGGAAGTCAGTGACTATAAATATTGAGAGACTACTGAATCTGTGTTGTAATTGGTTACTGTAACTAAAAAGTTTAAGTATTTGGCTAGAACAATAAGTCAAAGTTCAGTGAGTGAGAAACGAGGAAATTCAGGCAGAGGATGTATGCTTCTTTTTAAAGAAGTTTGTAGGAAAGGAAAGGGATAGCTTGAGAAGAAACTGACATAGCTATTTTAATTTCCTTTGAAAGAAGAGCTATTCATAATGGAAGAGTTTATATTGTCAAATTGTCCATTTGTTGTTGATGGTTTTAAGATCTACTTTTTGTGGCATAAAGGATAACCTTATTATTGCTTTTATTCTTCACCTACATTACAATATGTCTGAATGAATTCTTCAAATACCCTTTGAATGTTTGTATAAGAGGTATCAGTCTTTCTTTCATGCCAGATATAGTTTTTTGTTTGTTTGTTCATATTAATTTACTTCTTAGGCTAAACATGCGGACCCCATAATCATGTCACAGTTGCCTGGACTATTTTTCCTCCAAGACTTCTATCTTGATTAAGTCTTAGAAACTTAATTTCCCTTCATAGTTATGTACTTAGGTTTTAGGATCACTCTTGAAATATTTCTTCAGTGTGGGTAACATGTTGACAATAGAACTAAAACACATCCACGTATAACGTAACACATTAAAAGAAGCCAGTAAAGAGCTCTAAAAAGAATTCAAAACAGTAGAGGTCTATAATTTATATGTTAAAAACTGAAAGATATAAATATTCGAAGAGAAATATATATTTATCATATATATGAGAAAAATTATGATCTAAACAAAAGTTTGGAAGTAAAACTCAAAATTATATTAAGAAATAATGGAAGTGAGGGGGACCTTAGTATGGGTAGGGGGCTTGGAAGAAGGGAATGGGTTAATATAAACAAACAGATACATTTTGGGACAAATTGAAAAGTTTTCCATGCTTTTCCCTTCTTAATCTCTCCCCCCGCCCCCCACCAGATGGCTAACTTTCCTTTCACAAGAATTTGAAAGATCTGTGTTCTCTTTAGTTCACTCTATCATGTATCCCATCTATGGTACTCTTTATTTTAGCCATTATTTTTTCTTACCTATTATTTCTACTTCAGTTTCATATTGCTAACATGTTTCCTTATCTCTTCTTTATTGTGCCGGTTTTAAAATCTAGGTTCTTCTATGTTACTACCGTTTGCCACTGATCGGCATCTATAATCCACTTGTTATCTTAAAGTGTTTTTTTGTTTGTTGTTTCATTCTGCTTTAGCTTATATTCCTTGGATATAGTGGCTATGGAAGGGCCAAAAGCTAGAGTCTGGTCTGTGTTCTGCTAGGTTAGTTCAAGGAGAGACTAGATTAAGTTTAAGGGTGGAAAGCCACAAGTACCGCATATCACAGAAAATCACTCCCACTTCATTCATACCAACTCATAAGAGCACTCTCATGCTCAACGCATCAGCTTTAGATATTCAGGAAGCTTTCTTGATGGCCAAGCAACAGCAATGGCAGTTTGGAGCAAAGAGTTGGAAGAAAATCCAAAAACCGATTAATTCATGTTTACTGTGCCACTCCTGGCCTGAATGTGAATTTTGACCTGCCCTCATTTTACCTCCCCCCAGACTGCCCCCTGGAAATCTACTCAAGTGATCATGACCTTGCCAAAATACTTGCAATAAGGAAATAAATAATGCTTTTTTCCAAAGCAAAGAAGGTGGGGAACAAGACAATTTAAGCCATATTTTAAGCAGAATTTTCCTTCTAGTCTTGACTGCTTTTTTGGATTTCATGTTTTTTTATCAGGAGTTTCTCTTTGATTGATCTTTGGGGAAGGAGCATGCATTATGGGCAAATTCATTATCTTATTAGCAGCCATAACAGGATATCTCCAAGATACTTCTCAAAAATCTCTTTCACACACTCTTATTTGTGTGTGTGTGTGTGTGTGTGTGTGTGTGTGTATACATATATGTATTTTTTTTTCTGGACAACAATTAAGGTCTAGCTTCATCAGTTATCAGCAATTTTCAAAAACAAAATAGAGCAAGTCAGATCTGTGCCGGAAAGAGACATACCCACACTTTTCTTCAAAGAGCTTTGGGTTTTTTATTTGTTTTCTTAAGATAATTAAGCAAAGGGAAAAAGCTCTTGAAGCCTAACTCATGATATAAAAATTTTATTATTTATCTATTTATTGGTAGAGAGAGACACAGTGAGAGAGGGAACACAAGCAGGGGGAGTGAGAGGGGGAGAAGAAGCAGGCTTCCTGCTAAGCAGGGAGCCTGGTGCAGGGCTCTTTTCCCAGGACCCTGAGATTGTGACCTGAGCTAAAGGCAGATGCTTAACAACTGAGCCACCTAGGCACCCCATGATATGAAATTTTATTATCAATGTAGAAATCGCATGGGTGAAACCACTATGTATTATCAGATTAAGGGGTCTTTGTGTACATGTTGCCCTTTTTGGGTTCTGATATGTAGAGTGACTTGTGTAAGAGATAATTACAAACAACAATTTGAAGACTATTTTAACAAGATAATACAAACAAAAATGTCACTTGGAGTTTGGGGAATTTTTTATAGAACAGCATATTAGTTATCTTTGTAAAATAAAGTTGAAATCATATTAAATATCTTCAACTTATGTATTCAAGTCTGTTTAGGTTTAGAAAGAATTGAAACAGGGATAAAACTGAACCCCTGAACAGGGTTCAGTTGATAGAGCACGTGATTCTGGATTTCAGGATCAGGAGTTCAAGTCCCATTTTGGGTACAGAGATTACTTTTCAAAAGTAGAAAGAACTGAAACAGAGCTATCCAAAATATACCGTATAATAATCTTAATCATAGAGCAAATTACTAGGTAGGGTCTATTCATATTTTCCTAAAATTTCTCATTTTAATTTTTATAAAATAAAGAAGTTTAGGCAGTATTTCATCAACTTTTTTCCAGACTGAATCTTAGAAGCCGATTAGCCAAGGAAATAGGTTCTCCTTTTTAATGTAAAGACCACATAAGCCATTGGGAACATGGTTACTCTAAGAGATAGTCTTAAAATTTAGTGTGCATCAGAATCAGATGTTAGGAAACAGATTATTAGGCTCTATTCCCTTAATTTCTAATTCAGTAGTAAGTCAAATAGGCAATCAAGAATTTGCATTTCTAACAATTTCCCAGGTGATGCTAACCTGCTAGACTAGAGACCAGAACTTTTGAGAACCCCTGTTATACAGAAAAGTACAAGTGGAATAATCTTCATGAGACATTTGATGATGGTCAAAATGTCGTTCCCTTATTAATTTGCTAATTCACAATGTCAAGTTTGATAACTGGTTCTACTAAAATCATAATTTGTCTTCCATGCTTGGTCTATATGCTGTTTCTAAATGTTGTAAAGCTACAATTTTTATATTGTTGTAACTGTTTATTACAGAGAGCCAAGTAATCATCTTGTTGGTATGGGCTTTCTACTATAACTTCCTACCCTTGAATTTTTAAGCACATTAAAAAAAAAAAAATCTAATACTTTATCTCCCAAATTTTCCCTCCAAACAGTTCTTATAGGTATGTTGCTCCCACAACCTCCCCCTAATGGGACTCCCCAGTGATGCTCTGGTAAACCAAGAATCTGGGACTGCATGGGCATGTGGTGATTTGTATCCTCGTCTAGTATCAGTGATGTATATATTCCCACCAAAGCCAATTTCATGCTACCAAACCTCAGTTTGCAAAATTTATGAATATTTCATAATCACCCCTTAAGAACTGTAGGTTTCTCCCACATACCAGTACCCCTGTGCTTATGATCCTGCCTGGAGTGGTTGTCTCCCAGCCCTGCTGAAAAGATGCCACTCTAGAGCTTTACTTACTGTTTATGGATTTAATTTCTATTTTCTAAATCCCACTAGTTCTTCATTCTTGGTTTTACTCTTTGGTTTACAACAGCACAAACTGATGTGATTTCTCAAATAGTCACAAATAAAAGGGTCCCTGAATATCGAAAATGTATCTGTATCTGCGTTAACATGTTCCATAGTTCTTACCACATTAAATTTTTTTTTTTCTTTTTCAGAAGTCATTGCACTCAAACAATGTTGTAGGTGTTGGGTCCGTTATCAAAGAAATGAGACTGAGACAAAGTGAAAGTTATGCAAAGCCTTATTTTATGCCAAGCATTGGAAGTTAGACTGACTGGCCAGGGGAATGAGGCTGAGACAAAGAGAAAGTTATGTAAAGCTTTATTCTATGCCAAGCATTAGAAGTCAGACTGACCGGCCAGGGCCGCCTCCGAAGAGAGCGACCCCCCCTTGGTCTTACAGGTTAGTTTTATAGGGCACAATCACAGACCTTTACATATGTGGCTTTGGCTGATTGGATGTTTCCACCTGTCTGGCCTTGTTTTAGATGTGTGTTTTAGCAACAGTTACCTGGAACCGATATCAGTAACTGCTGAGGCATTTATTAAACAACAAAAGGTCTACCTAGGCAACATGGAGTCACTATGCTAAGTAGGCCCAGGCAGGCCCTAGGGGTTTAACAGGTTTTAACATGAAATTGGCCCCAACAGTAGGTATAGTTCCTTCCCTGGATACATTTAATATATATATATATATATATATATATATATATATATATAATATATATATAAATTTTTTTTTTTTTTTTAGATTTTATTTACTTATTTAAGAGAGAGGCAGTGTGAGAGAAAGCATGAGCGAGGAGAAGGTCAGAGGGAGAAGCAGACTCCCCATGGATCTGGGAGCCCGACGCAGGACTCGGTCCCGGGACTCCGGGACCATGATCTGAGCCAAAGGCAGTCGTCCAACCAACTGAGCCACCCAGGCGTCCCACATTTAATATATTTTTTTATACTTAGCTTGTGAAATTTGGTTTAGGGCCTACTTAGCAAATGGAGCTAAGAGACAGTTGCAATAATTCAGGCAAGAAACACTGGTGACTGGGCGTACTGTCCGTATTAAGTGAATGTATATGGTGAGCAGTCTGATTTCTGTGCATCCTTTAAAAATATATTTGGTTGGCAAGATTTTCTTACCATTTGGCTATGGGTTATAAGGAAGAGTGAGAATGTGAGACAAAGACAATGTTAAGTCCCTAAGCTTTTATTTGAGCTGAGCAACAAGGGTGCTATTCACAGAGATGCAGAACCACAAAACCATAGGTTTTTGAGAGAAATTTCAAGTTCATATTTTGACATGACATATTTAAATATCTTTAGCATATACATATTTTTAAGTCCAAGAATCTCAATATCATCACATAAGTTGTGAGTGTGCATAAAGAAGAGATTCAAAAACTGAGCTCTATGAACCCAACATTTAACACCCACTATTTGGAGTTTAGAAAGTGGAGAAAAATCTAGCAGAAGATTATGAGAAAGAGTAAATAGTGGGAAAATACAAAGGCATACAAAGAACAATATTATGCAAGGTAAGGAAAGAAAGTGTTTTAAGACACAAACAATAATCATAAGAGCCAAATTTGTCAAGTCATTGTCAAATGTCAAGAATTGTCAAGTCATATAAGAACTAAGAATTAATTATACTAAAGGAATTAGAGTATAGACCACTCTTAGACAAAATTTTAAATTAATGGTAAATGGAAATATTTGCTCAAGATAGTTGAAGATGGGAGACATTACAACATCTTATGATGAAGCAAAGAACCATTAAATAAACTACTCACAATAAAGAGAGATGGCTTAATTTTAGGAACAAAATCCAGTGTACAGTATAGAATGAATTTCTGATGAGTGAATTAGTTGATAGGAAGCACTTAAAACAGTCCTTGACAAAAAGTACATCATCATTAATTATGTTCTTTTATGATATTACTGATATCTTCAATCTCATTCTAGATTTTCGTTTCCTTCAGAAGTCTTCCTAATTTACTAGTTTTCCTTTACTCAACCATATAGTCATTGAATCTAATTTTGGTAGCTCCCTTATTATTCTTTTTATTGTTATAGGTTTATATTTAATCTGTTAATTTAATCAACATTATATTGGATGCCATGGAAGACAGGTTAAAAACATGTGACCCATGTATCTACCACATCTGGAACCTTTATTAATAAAATGCACATACATTGATTTGGTTTTGGTTGTTTTCCTAATATACATATATAAAATCTAAATCAGCACTGAATTGATTTTTTCTAAGGCCATAAAGTGAGTAAATTGTGTAAACGAAAATGCTAAGATACCTCTGACTCCATACAGACCTACTTTGCAATTAATTGAATAAAGTATATATAAATAAAGCTGACAACTGCTCTCATTCCATTTTCTAAATTCTTAGAGATGCTTCAAATATTTTAAAATATATTTTGCATCAATACATCAATCATATTTGGAAAAAAAATAGAAACATTAGATTTGTCTTAGCTACTAAATCATAACGAACATGTCACTGGTCAGAGGACCCCCGAGAATAAGTATTGTGGTTGCCCTTTAAAAGAAAATAACACATAGTCAAAGAAAAAACAAATAAACAAACAACTTTTTAATGTCCTAGCATTATAATTGAGGAACTGTTCAGTTTTGAGAACTCATTCTTTCTGGTATATAATTAAACATTTTAGGGTAAATTTTTCCAGAATGTATCATCAATCCTAGACCCAAAAGCAAAACTGTGGGCTGCTAGGGAATGGTCTAATATACTCTCTTCTCCAGGTTTCTTCCTACAAAAAACAATGCCCCCTAGGATTAAGGAGGCAGAAACTAAAAAAAGTGTTTGGTTTTTTTTCCAAGTTTTCATTTAAATTACACTTAGTTACCATACAGTTTAATATTAATTTCAGGTGTAGAATTTAGTATTTCATCACTTGCATACAACACTAGGTGCTCATAACAATAAGTACCCTCCTTAACAACACCCCCCCCCCCACCTATTTCACCCATCCCAAATCCCCTCCCTTCTGGTAACTATCAATTTGTTCTCTATAGTTAAGAGTCTGTTTCTTGGTTTTCCTCTTTTTATCCCCTATGATCATTTGTTTTATATCTAAAATTCCATATGTGTCTAAAATAAAATGATATTTGCCTTTTTCTAGCTGACTTATGTCACTTGGCATAATATACTCTAGCTCCATCCGTGTTCTTCCATTGATAAGACTTCATTCTTTTTTATGGCTGAGTAATATTTCTGTGTGTGTGTGTGTGTGTGTGTGTGTGTGTGTGTACACCACCTTTTCTTTATCCATTCATCAGTCAATGGACATTTGTGTTCTTTCTATAATTTGGCTATTGTTCAAATGCTGCCATAAACACTGGGGTATATGTATCCCTTCAAATCAGTATTTTTTATTCTTTAGGTTAATGCCTCATATTGCAATTGCTGGATTATACAATAATTCTATTTTTGACTTTTTAAGGAATGTCCATACTATTTTCCAGAGTGACTGTACCAGTTTGCATCCCCACCAATAGTGAAAGAAGCTCCCCATTTCTCCATATCCTTACCAACACCTGTTGTTTTCTGTATTGTTAATTTTAGCCATTCTGACTGGTATGAGGTGATACCTTATTGTGGTTTTGATTTGTATTTCCCTGATGATGAGTGCTGTTGAATATCTCTTCAGGTATCTGTTAGCCATCTGTATGTCTTCTTTGGAAAAATTTCTATTCATATATTCTGCCCATTTTTTAACTGGATTATTTGTTTTGGGGGTATTGAGTTTTATACATTCTTTATAAATTTTGGATACCAACCCTTTATTGGATATGTTATTTGCAAATATCTCCTTGGGAGATAGATTGCCTCCATAGGTTGCCTTTTAGTTTTGTTGATTTTTCCTTTGCTATGCAAAAGCTTTTTATCTTGATGAAGTCCCAATAGTTTGTTTTTTATTTTTATTCCTTTGTCTTAGGAGACATATCTAGTAAGAAGTTGCTACAGCTGATCTTGAAGAGGTTACTGCATGTGTTCTCTATGATTTTGATGGTCTTCCGTTTCACATTTAGGTTTTTCTGTTTCACATTTAGGTTTTTTAGGTTTTCACATCTTTCACATTTAGGTTTTTCACATTATATTGAGGTATGTTCCCTGTAACCCTACTTTGTCGAATGGATGTTGTATTTTGTCACTGCTTTTTCTATTGAAAGGATATGTTTCTTTTCTTTAATTAATGTGAGGTATCACATTAATTTCTGAATATTAAACCACTCTTATAGCCCATGAATAAATCCCACTTGATCATGGTGAATGATTCTCTTTTTTTAAAGATTTTATTTATTTATTTATTTGACAGAGATCACAAGTAGGCAGAGAGGCAGGCGGGGGTGGGGGGGGGAAGCAGGCTCCCCACCAGAGATCCCAATGTGGGGCTTGATCCCAGGACCCTTTGATCATGACCTAAGCTGAAGGCAGAGTCTTTAACCCACTGAGCCACCCAGGCACCCCATGGTGAATGACTCTTTTAATGTACTGTTTGATTTGATATGTTAGAATTGTACTGAGTATTTTGCATCCATGTTCATCAGGGATATTGGCCTGTAGTTCTCTTTTTTAGCAGAGTCTTTGTCTGGGTTTGGTATCAGGGTAATGCTGGCCTCATAGACTGAAACTGGAAGTTTTTCTTCCATTTCTATTTTTTTGAATAATTTGAGAAGAATAGGTATTTATTCTTCTTTAAATGTTTGGTAGAATTCACCAGTGAGGCCATCTGGCCCTGGACTTGTTTGTTGGGAGAATTTTGATTACTGATTCAATTTCTTTGCTGGTTACTGGTCTGTTCAGGTTTTCTATTTTTGTTCAGTTTTTGTAGTTTATATGTTTCTAGGAATTTACCCATTTCTTCCAGGTTGTTCAACTTGTTGGCATATTGTACTTCACAATATTATCTTATAATTGTTTGTATCTCTATTGTGTTGGTTGCTATTTTTCCTCTCTTGTTTGTGATTTCTTTGGGTCCTTTATCTTTTCTTTTTGATAAATCTGGCTAGGGCTTTATCAATTTTATTAATTTTTTCAAAGAACCAGATCATGGTTTCATTGATTTTTTTTTTTATCTTCTATGTCATTTATTTCTCCTCTAATCTTTATAATTTCCCTTCTTCTGCTCGCTTTAGGCTTCAATTTGTTTTTGCTGCTCTTATTGTTGTTTTCCTAGCTACTTTAGGTGTAAGGTTAGGTTGTTTATTTGAGATTTTTCTTTTATCTTGAGGTAGAAAGTTTAAAGTATTCTTTTCTGAGAACTGTTTCCCCATCATCAGCTATTGTGTCCTTTCAGACCCCGGAAACAAATCCACTAGCTATCTCTGTAGAACCTGAACTCAAGGTCAACTAATAGGTTCCAGCCTAGGAATATAAAAGACCCTGCATTCCTTATCACAGATAAGTAACCCAGACCCCATTCCACTTATACCAGCTCTCAGAACATATCCTGAACCCCTTCTCCTTGTCCTGCAATAACCTCCTGGTATCAGAAGCTGAATCTTGCCTTCTATTATTAAGTCTCTACCCCAAAGTGAACACGAAATATGTGTTACATATATGGTTATTTAATGCCCATGCTCCATATTCCTACATTTCCCTGCCATTTTCATCAGTATGTATGTAATCTTAACCCCCATGATTATAAAAATCTTCTTCAATCTCTGTTTGGTAGGCAGATTTGAGGTTTATTCACCAGTATCCTTGTTTGGCTGCTTCTCAAATAAACTCGCTCCTTGCTGCATACCTGATGTCTCAGTGATTGGCTTTGCTGTCCACAGGGCAGAGGGACTTGGGTTCAATTACAATACTGATTTGCAGTCTCCACATATGCTACTATTCTCCAAAGCAGGAAAGTGAGCCATTGAAATTGGTCCTGCTATACACTTTGCATTGTACACAGTTGGCATTTCAGCGAAATGGCAGAAAAGTTAAGAAGGTACTAAATGATTTTGAGAGCACCTTTAGTGTTTCTGTCAGACAGTTTCTAAATTCCTTTCTTCTATTGCATATTGATGAAATACTGTTCTAGTAAAAGACAACCCCCAAATTAAGTCAGTACATATCCAGTCAAAGCAGCTGAATTGAAGGGTAAGGTAATGCCTCCAACTTAAATCTATTTTTTTTTTGGTAATAATTTTACTCAACCTGTTTTAAACCTGAGAACATTTGGTTCAAACTATTTAAAAGCCTAGTTATATGTATAGGAGTTAGAACACAGTCATGCTTCAAAGATTATGGAATCAGATAAAAATTACAGCAAATTTTATAAGTTTCTCAACAGTTGAGAATGACTGGGAAGTTGTAAGAAAAACAGGCAAAACTACAGGGAAAATAACCAGAATTTATAATGACCTTTAAGTCAATAAAATGAAAATCATAAAGAGTTTACTTTTTTGCTTTTCCATATGGGTATCATTTTGAAAAGTTTCAAACAATATACAAAGTAAGAAAGCTCACTGGGGCCAGTTCCACAGAACTGGTATTAGAACATTAACAATTTATGCAGCAAAAGCATTGCCAGGGGAAAGAATAAGCACAGGCAGCCTGGGTGATGAAAAGACAACCACTGATTCTATGGACAGACATGACAGGCTTTTAATCCCAGCTTGACCATTATGTGGGTATGAAATTCTGATAAATTCA
The DNA here is from genome assembly GCA_004024625.1 of Mellivora capensis. Lineage (NCBI taxonomy): Eukaryota > Metazoa > Chordata > Mammalia > Carnivora > Mustelidae > Mellivora > Mellivora capensis. The sequence goes on from PISX010009442.1 coordinate 48,632, forward strand.
TTTAAATTCTTGGGGACTTAGTGTCCTCATTGCTTTGTGAGAGAATGCTTGTAAGGATTTAACAAGAGACATATGTAAAAGCCTTTACCACAGTACCTGGAATAAATGGTATTCTCATCCATCCAATAAGAATTTTATATTACACACACACACACACACACATGCGCACACACACAGCCATAGTGGTAATACTTGTCCTTCTTGACCTTTCTAGATCCACTAGTGCCTGTAACAGTAAGTAAATTTTTTATTTTACTATTTATTGTAAGAAATCAAAGATCGTAGTCTTCAAGCAACCTTGATCATTATTTTTTGCTTTTAAAACATGTGTAGAGGAAATAGAAACTTCAGTTCCAAATATCACAAAACTCAAATTCAGTCAGGAAACACCCAATTCAATCAAAAATATACTTTTAAATGCATTTGATATGTTTAAATTAACCTTTGACCTTTTGAAACATAAAAATAGAGCAGTTGAGTATGTTTTGATATCTTTTATATGAAATAAAGGCCACAAACCAAAATTATGTACACTAAAATACTCATGCCTGAAGAAAATTGTTTCTATTACTCATATGTTGACAGTTCCTTCTTAAATCTCAAGGTCAATTTTTGATCCTGTAAGAAAGGATATCATTGCCACTTGGTACCTGGTTTACAGAGCTTAATAATCTTGCATTTTTGGTAGAATTTGTATCTGCTATAAGACTAAAATATATTTGTCACCTTAAAATGTGGTGGAGTCTGAGTTACTCATTCTCATTTTTAAGCAATGGTCGGACAATGGCAAAACGAGATAGCACATGCTGATTAGAGCCAATAAGCATAAGCAGATTTGCTCTGAGCTACCTGCTTCCCTGCCATATGCCTATGATGTAGAATGCTTCACTGGCATAGGTCACTAGGATGCCGTTTTTACACACAAAACCACACCTAGAAAGAAACACTTTATATAAAACTAAAGGTTCTGGAATCTTTTGTTTTGCTTTGTTTTAATTAATTTACATTAAATATAATGAAAACTCTATAGTTTACGAGTCTGTCATCAATATAAAGTGTTAGCATGAAATGAGTATTTTTAAAATACCCAGGTTTTATAATCTACAAACAATCTCACAGAGGGTAAAACTGATAGGATAACCCTGTTACTAAAATTCTCGTTGAGAAAATAAGAGTTTGAAATTATAGCTGTTGCAATTGCAGTGTGCTTGGAAATGACACAGATTTCACTGGAAGATGTTTGAATTATTACCGAGGTTATTGATGGTGCTTCTATGAATAGTCAACCCAAGTTCAATTTTTGTCAGTGTTTCAATAAAATAACACCAAAACATTTCACCTAACTGAAATATAAAGCAGATTTGTTGTTACATAGCAAGCAAAAATTCACTGATCGTACTACATTCATCTATTTTTCTATCTGAGATCTTATACTTAATTTTGAGGTGAGTATGAAACCTGAGCTGATCATTAAAACTTTACCTTCCCAGGTATCAGTCTTCTTAAATGAAAAAGGCAGATCTGCAATCTAAGTACTTTGTTGTTGTTGTTCAGTTTTGCCATTTATTTTTTCCCCTAACTAAAATTTCCTACTGAATTGTGTCTAATTTAGTTAGATGCCCTCCTCTGGTTCCTTATCTTTCTGCTTAAATTCATTGCAATGATTATTCCAGTCTAGAGTGATGAACACTAACTCTGTCAACATGCTATCTTCTAGAAGATGGAGATGTATCCTCCACACCTAGTGCAGTGCCAGGCATATAGGAGATGCTCTTCCTGAATGTTTTCATTTTTTGTGTGGTAAGAACCCTTAATATAAGATCTATCCTCAACAAATTTTAAATATTGATAATAATTTGGATGATGTATTGATAGTAATTTGGATGTTGTACAGATATCTAGAATTTACGCATTTTGCATAACTGAGACTTTATGCCCATTAACTAAAAACTCCCTATTCCCCCTCTCCTCGGCTCCTGGTAACCATCATTCCATACTCTGCTTCTGTGAATTGTTGTTCTTTTTTTTTTTTTTAATATATGTCTCATCTAAATGGAATCATGCATTGTTTGTCCTTCTGTGACTGACTTATTTCACTTAACATAATGTCCTAGCAGTATATCCATATGGCAGGATTTTTTTTCTTCCTGAAGCCTGAATAATACTCACACACACACAATACATATTTGTCTTACAAATATAAGGGCTTTAGCGCTGAATATATAAGTATTTGCAATTTTTATATCCTTTTGATGAGTTGACCTTTTTATTATGTAGTGATTTTCTGTTACAGTTTTTAGTTTAAAGCCTGTTTTTCTCATAAAGGTATCCCTGTGTTCTTTTACTAGTTTTTTTTTTTTAATATCTTCACTGATCCCTTCACTTTCAATCTCTGTGGGTCCTTAAAACTAAAATGAATTTCTGTATGCAGCATATTATTGCATCTTTTCTATCTATTCAGCCACTCTGTTTTGATAGGAGAATTTAGCACATTTACATTTAAAGTAATTTTTGGTAGGTATGAACTTACTATTACCATTTAAAAATTTGTTTTCTGGCTTCTTTGTATTTTTTTTTTCTTTCTTGCTCTCTTCCTTTATGATGTGGTGACTTTTTATAACACTATGCTTTGATTCCTTCAGCTTTTGTGTATATACTATAGTTTTTTTCTGTTTTGGTTATGAGGCTTACATAGAACAGTTCTAACAGTCTATTTAAGCTAATAAATTAACCTTTAAGACATTAAAAAAAAAATGGTTCTTCAATTTCCTTAACTCTCTATTGCTTTCTGCCCATTAGATAAAATAGCCATATTTCTGAGTCTTAACATACTGATCTGTCATAGGAGATGAACCTATTGGCCCAGCTTGAGTTCCTGGTGTCTCCCAGATGTTTGTGGTTATCTAAGTCTCCATGTTTGTTCTTAGTGGCTCCAGTTGTTTAGGGTGAACCAGGACCCATCAGTGCCCCAAAGTGTAAAGTCATTCAGTACCCACGTGCTGACTTAGTAGAAGCTAGACCATCAGACAGCAGTAGGGAAAGCTGCCTTAAGCACCTTGCAGGGACAAACTGGGAGATAGGTGTTTTTGCCTGCCACATGATTTTGGTGCCTGTCTTTGAGGTGGCAATTAAAAGTTAGGACACTAGATGTGTGTAATAACTCCTTCCAGGAAGATACTTATAATTTGGTTTACTGTTAGAGCAAGGAAGAAGGAGAAGCCCAGGAAAGTGTCAACCAGCTCTCCCTTGAGTATCAAAAGGGGTGATAGTGGGGATCACAGTCAGTCCTTAAATGCATGTTAATTAGAAACCAGGGCCTCAGGTAGAAGCTTACCAAGTATAGAGTAAATACCCTTTCAATTTTGCTGGCTCCCTTTGCACTTTGCCTAGGGGATATAGCCACGGTTAATGCTCACATACTCTTAAGCATCCACTTCTTTGTTTGCTGTAGTCCTGTAGGTCTCCTGGATGCAAGCCCAATTGGCTTTCAGAGCTAGGTGAGGTATTTGGGGGAAAATGGATAGTCTTAAAACTTGATTGCTACTGCCCCTCGGAACAATGTGTTACTTAAACTATAACCCCTGGAGGATTTTACTAGTTACCAAACACATTTAGACATGGCCTTAAGAAAAACATATACCAGCTACAGGTCTTTGAGGAGAAGGACGATATATGACCATGAAGCTGGGCAGCTGGGGATGCCCGGCTCGCTCAGGGCGAATCGCTTTTGCTTCCGGGAAGCCGAGCACCCGGGAACGCCCGGTCAGCTCAGGGTGGAACGAAATACCGCCTGCTTCCCTTTTCCGCCGTTGTTGCTCCTTTCTCTTCCCAGAAGTGCCCGTTAGTTAGATGAGTCCTTTGAATGTGCTTGGTTAACTACAAACTGTATCCTCCTCCTTGCTTGTCCACAAGACATGTGACTAATGTTTGACCTTCATCGGCTCCTCTGTTGGCTATTGTTTCTATCTAATAAAAGTGAGACTGTGGAGTTGCTCGGGGCAACCGTCTTTTCGACTGTTGTCCCCTGCTCCCAATCTCTTGCTGCTGACTTGTTTGTGCCTAATTCTCCCCCTGGTCGCCGACTGGAAGCGGCACTTGATGTGCTGGAAGTGTAGTGAAAACTCTTTACTCCTTAGGAAGAAGCTGGAATTTGAGCATTCTATCCTATTTTGTGGCTCTGTGTTAGGGCTGGGATTTATGGTGCAAGTGTGACTCAGTATGTCCTAGCCTTTAGATGCGGGTATTCTCTCATTTACTTGACATGAAGGGGTCACTCGGCTAGTCTCTGGGTTTCTCTGAGTGAAGTGCTGTGTGTGTAGGTGTATGTTTGCTGCGTGTGTAGGAGGCTAGCTCAGGAACCTTGGTGCCCTCCCCTAAGGTTTGACCTCACCGTGATTTTGATTTGCATCCCCCTGGATGATTACTGACACTGAATATACTGAGGTACCTCTTGACCATTTGCATTTTTTTTTCAAAATATCTATTCAGATCTGCAACCCATTTTCTAAACAAATCATTAGTTCTTTTGCTATTGAACTGTGTGAGTTCCTTTTATTCCCTCTCATAATATAAGGTTTGCAGCATTTGCTTCCTACTCCGTAAATTGCATTTACACCATACAGGAATGGATGGGTAGTCACGTTACTGTGGAAAATCTGAGGTGACCGAGGAAACCCAAAGGGCACACGGAGAGATGGGAGAACACAGCTTTATTAACGCTAGCTGGCTCAGTGGGATCCTTCCCAGAGACTGAGCACCCAACAGGGTTAGGAGTGAGTTTTTATGGTTGCAGGCAATGGGGGATGGTAGCGGGGTGTTTTCCTGTCTTTCAAGGCCCTGACACTTTCACAATTCCTTAAGGCCAAATGACCCTTTCTTGAGGCAGTATAATCTATGTGGAGGTACCTCAGGAGAGTGCTAAATCACCTCCAGGGCTGTCTCTCTCCCTTTTCATATTGAAACAGAACCCCCCTCCCTGGTCTTTTCTTTTGTCTCAGCAGGAACAATGACTTGTTATTTGGTCCTTCCTTGGCCCCAGCAGGAGACAAGGGGAGCCAGGGACAGAAAGGGGCTAGAGCTGGGAGTTCCTGTCTGCCTCAAAGGAAGTGAATAAATGTGATAGCATATACAATTCTATACTTCTCTTGACCCTTGGCTTTGTTAACCCTCTTTCTCTCCAGTTTTTTTCTTCCCCAAATACCAAAAAAAAGAGACCAAAGATTATTCATTTAAAGGAAGTGAAATATAAGAAAACAGTGAAATACATATTTTCTGTAGCATTGTTGTGTTAATTTCATCTAATCTCAACTGACCCTTTGGCCAAGATTTTATAAAGCCACTTTGCCAATTGTGTGTGGTGTGTGTGTGTGCAAGCTTAGGAAAAGATTTTCATCTTCCCTAAGGCAGATGGTAGCATATTGCCTTAGGGATTGTTTGCACATATTACACTGACTTTATATTTTAAGCATCTGACATGGTAATTAGTCTTATAAAAATGCCCTTCTTGCGATTCCTTTTCTGATCAATTTGAAATACACTGCTTGCATTTTAAATGACTCTTCAAGTATGGATTAGACTTTTTTTTTCAGTTTTCAGTTTTTGTTTGGTTCTCAACAATGTCCAGCATTAGTACATACAGATCCTTCAAGTCAACTAGGTCTCTAAAAGAGACCTAAAAGGAACATACACTTTTTTTCTGTGATAGATGAGAAGAGTCATCTTTTATCACTCAATGTTTTCTAATGAAAGGCACACAGTACAGTATGGAGGCATTTATGCCAAGATGATTGACTTTCAGTTCATTAATCTGAGAGCGGGGATATTCTCACATATTTTGAAAGTCTCAACCCACCTCCTAGCAAATATTTGATGGCAGAAAACGAGCTGTAAAGATTTAGAGTAAGAATTCATTACTGGCATTAAATACAGTAGACACATTTTAACAATATATCATCAAGTGTTAAAAATAATGGAAACAAATGGCACTTGTCAAAACAGTTTTATTAAAGGATATTTTCTGAACTACTTGCTTCAGGGTTTTTTCTTGTTTTGTTTTGTTTTGGTCATTTTTATAAGAAAAATTAATTCAACAGATCTGGTCAGTCAAATTAGTTTTCCACATCATTAATGTGAACTCTGAAACTTTGGCTAAGTTGAATGATGGATCTAGAAGTTTTTAAACTTTTACAGAGACAAAGATTTTTAAAAATAATTTGGTGAATGACAGGAAAACTTGAATATCCATTTCTTTCCAACTCCTCTTAACCAAAATGACCTTGATGTTCCCCTAAGTTTGACTAAACTTTAGATAGGCTTCTTCCTGACTCTAGGACTCTGACCTCCCTTTTCTTAAAGCATTTACTTTAGAAAACTGGCTATTGCAAATTCTTGCTTTGTCCTTTGAAATGTAAATCTTTTCCCAGCTTCTTGCCAGTTTTACAACTCAGGATTGCCTTTCTCAAGGACCTGGGTGTGAACCCTTTGAAATGTAATCATCAAGAAAGATAAACCCCAGTCTTCCAAACTCTGTGGGAGGGTGGGAGCCTACCTTCCACCCAGGATGATTAGAAAGCAGAGATAGCCCTTGCCACACTGACCAACCTCCCTCCTCCGTCCTTCAGTGCTTTCCTATTAATTTCACTCCAGCATTTAAAAATCCTCCTGCCTTTTGTTTCAGAGAAATTGAGTTCAGTGTCTCTCCCAGTGTCTTGACTCCTATTGCAATAATCTTAAATTATATCTTCCCTGCCTTTTTAACCTGTTGCATGCAATTTCTCTTCAACACTTTAAGGTTTTATTATATGTATTTCTGTTAGCTTTTCTACATTTTATCATTTCTGTCTGATATCTCCTGCTTAATCTTCCTTCTTCCAAGAAAGAAAAATATGGAGTAAGGTAGAGAAATTATAAATATGAAGACTTCTAAAGAAGTAACTGCATTTCTCCCCTCATAAATCATGAACAGTCAATTAAATAAATGTTTTTTTTTCCTCTGGTCAACTAAAACTTTGTGATTCCCATATTTGTATACCCCATAGAATATTCTCAAAGTATAAATATGTACAGCTGGGGTTATAAAAGAATTTTAGGTGGTATTTGGGTGAGTGTATTTTAATAGTAAAACATTTTAATGCTGTTTTATATTTCATATTACATCATATATTTTTTAAATTTTATCTTCATTATTATGTGATCTAGCATTTCCACTCCTGGGTATTTATCCAAAGAAAATGGGGGGGGGGAACCTTGAAAATTATATGCACCCCTATGTCCACTGCAATACTTATGATAGCCAAGATAGGAAAGCGACCTAAGTGTGTCTTAATAAATGAAGAAATGTGGTGTATACACACATGCATACACACACATACACACACACACACACACACACTGAAATATTACTCAGCCTTGAAAAAGAATTGAATTTTGCCATTTGAAACATGATTAGAACTCAGAGCACTATACTAAGTGGAAAAAAATTGTAAAATTAATTTACATTTAAAATATACACTTGAGGGGTGCCTGGGTGGCTCAATCAGTTAAGCATCAGACTCTTGATTTTGGCTCAGGTCATGATCTCAGAGTCTTGAGACTGAGCCCCATATGGCACTCTATGCTGAGTATGGAGCATGCTTAAGATTGTCTCTCCCATTTCCTCTACCTCTCTTGCTCCCTACCCCCCACTCATAAGTGTGGACACACTCTCTCTCTCTCAAATAAATAAATAAATAGAAGTAAAATAAACAAAATAAAATACATACTTGAATAACAAACGAGGTGAAGATGTGGCAAGAAGAACTAGTATCTGTGAAGCATTATTCTATCAATGAAAAAAGGGCTCTGTGATAGGATTCTTGTGCCACAGATTTATTAATTCCTCTAAAGAATAGGTAGTGATTATTAGGAATATATATTTTTTAATTAGGAACATTCTTCCAATTTGTTTCTGATACTAAATCTATTAGATAAATTTAGCTGAGATTTAAATGTTACCAAATTAATATTTCACATCATACATTTATTAAGACCAATTATGGGTGAACAGTACTCTTGGTTGTGGAGAGGCAAAAATATAGTTACTCTTGCCTGAAGGTGTCATAATAAAAGGCACTGAAAAACATAATCAATTAAAACAACATGTGATAATTGTTACTAGTCTTGGAAGTACTAATGGAATTCCTTGGGAAGATGATATACCAAGAAAGAAAAAGTTGGGAGATACTTAATAGATGCAGTTAAGTTTAAATACATGTCTTGAAATTTATCAAGAGGAAAAGGAAGACAGACATTGTAGGCAGAGGACCCAGTTTTTAAGTTTTGTCAAAGCAATAAAGAGGCAAACAAACTAACTAAAAGCAAACAAGAAAACCTACAACAACAAAACTATTTGGGGAACAACAAAAAGTAAGAAGCTGTTTTCTGGTATGCAGAGTGAGGCTGGCTACAAAAAAATGATCTTAAATTCTGAAAAGATGTCTGTGCACTTCAAAGTAATTATGTTGAGAATCCTCCATGTTGGTGTTGTATCAAAAATTCATTCCTTTTTACTGCCAGATAGTATTCTATGGTATGCATGTCCTACAATGTTTCCATCCATTCACTTTTTAATAGACAGGTGGAAAACAAGGTTAAAATTATTGCTGTACAGACATATGCTTGCATTTCTTTTGGTAAAAATGTAGAAGTGGAAAGACTGGGTCATAAAGTAGGTATATATTTGTAATATTGAGGAATTTAAATTTATATTTAAGATTTCATTCCACCACATTTTTTAAATAAACTTTAATTACCCATACACTAGGACATTCAAAATTGTCCTTGAGCTTACTGATGTTCTGCTCTGTTTATTTGTATTTATTTTTTTCTCTGTGTATTTCATTTTAGATAGTTATAATTGCCAGATCTTCGGATTTTCCCATCTGTTTTGCTGCAAAGTTAGCCTTCTGTTAATTCCATCCAGTGAATTTTTCAACTTACTGTAAATTTCATCTTTGGAATTATAATTCAGGTTTTTCTCATTATCTTCCATGTTCCTACTTCTGAATATATGGAATTTTTTTTATGTACTTGTCTTCTAATTCTAACATCTGTGCCAGTTCTGAATTGGTTTTAATGCTTGATTTTTCTCATTATGGATTATATTTTTCTGCATCTTTGCATGCCTTACAATTTTGTATTAAATGGCAAACATTATGAACTTCACCTTGTTGGGTACTGGTTGCTTTTTATTCCTATAAACACTAAGGAACTTTGTTCTAGAATTTAATTGTTACTTATACCAAGTTTGAATTTCTAGGATCTTATTTTAAACATTATTAGGTGGGACCAGAGTAGTTCTCACTATAGAGCTCATTGTACCCCCCATTTAAGCAAGACCCTTCTGTGTATTCTGTGTGATACCACATGAAATATGAGGTCCAGTCTAATTGGTGAGAATAGGCACTATTTCCAGTACCTTGTGAACATAGGTACTGCTCCTGCTAAATCTTTGGAATAGTTCTTTCCCTGGATCTGGGTGTTTTTCTGACAGGTACACAATAACCAGACCTCTACTGCACATTTGAGAGGGGTCTTCTGCTGTGCTCTGGGGACAGTTTTCTGCCCTCCAATACTCTAGGCTGTTTGCTGGGACTAGTGACTTCATGTCCCAACTCCAAAAGTAGGCCTTTTTATGCCTGGTTTCTTCATCCCTGAATTAGGAATCTCAGCAATTATAGTGGGCAAAATGAGGAGAAAGAGAAATAAGACAACGATTAGTAACCATGAGGAGAAAAAAATGAAGAAACAAGAGAAAATGAATTGAAGAGGATAGCTTAATTGTAAGATCATCCTTTCTGAGTCTTATAGAAACTATGATCTGGGAAAGGCTAGAGGATACGTTCTTTTTTAAGCTCATGGAATATTTTGAAACATATAAATTGTTCAATTCTTGCATTATTTGCTTTTTTGCCTGACATCTTTTTACTTCCTCCCTTTAGTTCTTCATTAATTTTTCTGCCTCATTTTATTTCTGTTTATTCAGTTCCAGCTTTTTCTTAATCCATATTATTCTACTGTACTCCCTACCCCAGTACTGCCCATCACTCAATGTAAGTATATGAATCAGCTCATCTAAATTACAGTTGAGAACAATTATAATTTATCATTTAGAAAAGCATATCTAAGTGTTAAATGGCATATATATAGAATAAAATACATGCATGTTATAGTAATTAACTTTACTAATAACAGTCTTGCTAGTTATGTGAAGCAGGCACTTATGTGTAAAAACCTTAAAATTTAAAAATTTCTAACAAACTAAGTAGGTATCCAAAAAGAAGTTGATCTAAAAGTTTTCATTAGTGTTTTTCTATGAAAAAAGAAAAACACAAATTAATGCAATCTATTCTCAGCACTACTTTTATTATTGTCTTTCTCGTAACTTTAATTTTGCATTATCTCAAAATTATTGAACCTAGAATCCTCTGATAACTGGGAAATTTTATACAATTTGACAAAATGATATCACACAGGTAACAATTAAAAAAACTAATAAAAAGAATAACTTTAAGTGATCATTAGTAGAAATAATTTAACACAATAGCACTAGTGAATTTAACTACCTTCAATGACATTTAATTATTTAATTTCTTATTCATGCTTGGATATTTCTGAAAAAAAAAAAAAAAGAGTACTAGTATCTCCATTATGAGGAGTATGCCAACCAAAGACAATTTATAAGTAGAGAATCACATGACTCAATAGGCCTAGGAATGTCTTCCTTAGCAACCTGGATTATAGTTTCTATCCTTCCAATCCTAGACAAGAGAAATTATACAGCAAACCCTATTCAATGAAATAGAAGTCCTTGCCCTGTGATACCTCTCTGAATTCCTAGGTTTATTCTCTGGGAACTAGAAGAACAACCTTTCTTTTACTCCAGCCCAAGCCACACACACTTCCAAGGAGTGTCAGACGCTAACATCTCTAATTTTGTTGCCAGTTTGGTTTTGAAATATTACAATTTTTTCCCAACTCCTTATTCAGTTCACCTTTTTTTCTTTTTTAATTAATTAATTAATTAATTAGAGAGAGAGCCTGAGCAGAGGGAGGGGCAGAGGAAGAGGGAGAGAATCTTCAAAAGACTGCACTGAGCTTGGGGCTTGATCTCACAACCCATGAGATCATGACCTGAGCCAAAACCAAGGTAGTGCTTTACCAACAAAGACACATGGGCATCCTTGGTTCATCTTTCTTAAAACTATATTCTCGGTGGCTTTTTAATTGATTTGTGACTAACAAATTATTACAGACTACCTTAAAGGAAAGTAATAATTAGTAATGAGGTTTTTTGTTATAAAATAAATCACATAAAATTCAAAATAAATGTTCTCAATTTTCTAGAATATATAAAGAAAGCTCAACATATGCTGATATTTACATAGGATTGGTGGAAGAAACAGTGTTTGTGAGTGACTGTGTGAGACATGCTTATTATCTCCATTAAAATGTTCAATGCATTTTCAAGGTAGGTTAACTAAATGGAAAATAAGTACAATAGAAAATACAATTGAAATTTATGGGTAAAAGCTTCAGTCTTGTAAGGAGAGTTACATAGGTTGGAATTCCCTTAGGCTACTTCTACTAAGTCAGCCAGCTTTTATGCAGCAGATGGATCCTATAGACACTGACATCAGTGGAATTCTGCCATTGAATTTTGACAAAGACAAACTATTCGTCAAGGAAGACTTCATCATTAGGCATTCGTGCCTTCAATTTTGGGGAAGAAAACATACTATATTTAGATTATTGTGCAGTACCATTAAAATGATTGATTAAATCTTAGTAACTTCTTAATCTTTTGATTTTGTGAGCACTAAATTGTGGAAAAGGCCAAGCAACACCAATTGCTACATGATCATATGTGCTGAGTGTAAAAGGTGTATTTATGTCAACTTTATATTTCCTTTTTATTCTTGAACCCATTAGTTTCCTTTTATCTAAGATTTCATTTTCCCTAAAGTTAAATTCTCTAAATATTTGCAATTATGTTTAAAAAACTTAATTGAATCTACAAACTGAACAGAGAAAAACCTTTGTAGTTTTAAAACATGACATTTTTAGTAATTGTTATTAACTTAAGAGAAAAGAACAATTAAAAAAACAGTGAAGATGAAAAATTTCTTTCCTTTAACCTCATTTTCCTTCCCATATTGACAACTTAGTCTTTTAGTCAGTCCAACCTTCAGAATGTCAGTACCATATTTAACAACCCCACCAAGTTCTATTCCACCCAGGCAGAACTGACATCTCTATATTTACACACAAATTCTTTTTTGGCGGTTGTTATGCTTTCTGCTAAACCTTATAAACTAATTTATGTTAAGAAAATTAGTAGCTGAAAAGGACCAAATAAGATCTCCCATCCAGGTGAAATTATTTTATCTCAGTTATGCCTCTGCATATTATACTAAATATATAATACCAAATTATACTAACTATAGCTTATTATACTAAAGGAAAGGGTGGACTTATGAAGTAAATACTGTATAATGTAAAGGACAATTAGAAAAGACAAAAATTACTTAGTTTTGATGCTTTAACAAGTTTGTTATTTAGTAATAAAAAACAACTTCTCTGCAACAAATTCTCTAGATGTCAGTTTTCTATATGTAAGATATATCAAGATAGTCATCTTGGAGTAAAGTGACTTTAGCATTTTTGCAAACCAACTATAAGTCTTAACTAAAAATTATGCAAATCAATTTGGCAATGAAGCACGAAAAAATAACAATGAATTTAATAACTTCTTCCTCTATCAAATAAAAATGTTACAAATCTATGTAGAATTGAGATGACAAATTAAAAATACTTATATTCACAATTATTGCAGTTTGGGAGGGTTTAATATTACTACATATTTGCTCACATATTATGTATTTTATCTATACTATAACAACTAACCCCTATATAGTTCAATTATTAAAATTCATTTTGGCAGAGAGGGAGAGAGAATCTCAAGCAGACTGCCTAATGTGGGGCTCAATCTCACAATCCTGAGATCATGATCTGTATTGAAATCAAGAACTGGACACTTAACCAACTGAGCCACCCAGGTACCCCCTCCAAATGCCAATATTCTACCTAGGACCTGCTCAAGATTTCAAATTTCAGATACTGTCCTTTCCTCACTAATTATGACCTGTTTTCTTGATATTATTTCTCTGAACCCATTATTTTAGACACTGTCTATGGCTGGAAATGAATTTGCTCTTCATTCTCTCTGCTCCCTATGATTTGGAGCCCGTTTCTGTTTTTGTTTTTTTCTTTTTGTATTCACTTGCTTCTCTGAACCCGGCATCTTCAATGGTTCTAGTTAACAACCTCCACTTTGTAACTCAAAGTTCCTTTAAACACCATCCTTAAAGAACTTCACATGATGTATTTCTGGAGCAAGAATGGATCTATCTAGCCAAAGATGAATTAAAAAACTCTTGGGGTTTGAACTTCATAATTGTTATGAATTATATAACCCTGATGAAACATAATTTAGGTATTACCTTTTAGAAATACATGCTCTGAACTTGCCTCTCATCCCTACACACCTATTAACTCAGTCAAGTTATGTAAGTAAGCTCATATAAGGGAAATAAATCAAGTCTTTGTATTTCCTATTCACTCATCTTCCCAGTAACATCATTTCTCATTAGTTTAAGTTATTCATTCTAAAGAAAGAAAAAAATGTATCAGAATGAGAACGCATTCTGATGAAGATCTCAGGAGAACTGAGAAAGGTTCTGATAAAAGCCAAGATTTGACTATACTGAAACATGAAAGTATAGAAAACTGGAAATAGCATACATGCAATACTTGTTATGCTTACATAGATAATGTAAAGTTTTGTTTTGAACAAATCACATATTATTATTTTTATTTTAAAAAAACATTGATCTAATAGCAGATGCAGGTCATTCTTACAAAAAAATAAATGCATATGGAAATATTCTAAGTAAATATATCAAAAATGTACCTATCATCATTTAACCTGATTCACAAAATAATTTCCTGGTTATCTTATATATAGGAATTAATAAATATTATCTAAGAATATGTTTTGGCAGGGAATTTTTAAGATGTCTTTTATGTGATCACCAATAACAAGATTATTATGTATTCCCCAGGATTATATTTTAATCTATTATTCAAAGCTTCACATTGCTTTCTTCCCACATGAACCTATTAACTTCTCCCTCATAACTGCATCATAGAAACAAGAGGGATATAGGCAGAAGTAGGTGACTAAGAGTCAGCTGGGAAAAAAGAATAATATATTTTCTGTTCACTGAAGTTTTCTAACCCTAGAATTGATTTCACATTTTAAAGTTCACCTGAAATCAAGCAGAACCAAAACAATTTACAAATATAGAAGCCTAAATATTTGCAAACAAGATCTATTTGCTTTGTCCATGTAGGCATTCATCCAATTATTATATCAACAGAACTTATTTTTAATACCTGGCAAATGCTCTTGTTTTTATACAATTTTATTTTGCCTAAAAACATGTTAAATTATTATTCTTTACACTGCACGTAAATAAGAGAAATAAAGATCATCATTGTTATAACAGATAAATGTAGTATTTACAGAGTATCTTCTACTGACCTTGCTCTGTATTATCACTTACAATTACAGTATCTAGAAGAATAACCAGTATCTTTAAGTTCCATCTGCTTCTACAGTTTTTTCTTTAATGTTCTCAATTTATCAAAACATAGTCAGCTGAATTCTTCAATCTCAAATTCAATTTAAAATCCCCCTTTCTGAGCCAAGATGCCTTTCAACAGATGAATGGATAAAGAAGTTATGGTCCATATATACAATATAATATTATGCCTCCATCAGAAAGAATGAATACCCAACTTTTGTATCAACATGGACAGGGCTGGAGATTATGCTGAGTGAAATAAATCAAACAGAGAGAGTCAATTATCATATGACTTCACTTACTTGTGGATCATAAGGAATAACACAGACAATGGGAGAAGGAGAGGAGAGGGGAGTTGGGGGAAATCGGAGGGGGAGACAAACCATGAGAGACTGGACTCTAAGAAACAAACTGAAGGTTTTGGAGAAGAGAGGGGTGGGGAGTTGGGTGAGCCTGGCAATGGGTATTAGGGAGGGCATGTATTGCATGGAGCACTGGGTATGATGCATAAACAATGAATCTTGGAATACTGAAAAAATAAAGTCCCCCTTTCCCTTTGGTACAGATTACACCTGGTTCTCCAATGGGCTGGGGGCAGAAGGTTGCTCTTTTAGTCCCTTTCTCTTTTCTGGGCTTACTGTGCTGAGGCTGTGGTTGGGGAAAAAAGAAAAAGGTGTTTTCTCAGTTGACTACCATTGGTAAGCTCCCTGTCCTCTCCCACAGTGGTCATGATTGCTCCTCATCTTGGCATCTCCTCTCCAACATGTAGTTCTCATTTGGGCCAAGATAACTAGTTTTCAACCATTTTGAGCAGGACCCACTTAAAAAGAAAAAACTGTATTATCCTTGCCACGTGAAATGGGGTTATTTTCTTTCAGCTCTTTCATACTCCCTTTGGTCCATTCCCATGTCCCAGCAGTAGCAGACATTCTAATAGTCCTGTGGATCACTAGGATTTATCCAAAGATGGATATAAGTTTTGATTTAATGAAGGAGGTTGAATGTCAGTCAAATCCTCTTAGAAGGAGTAAGAAGGAACTGATGGCATCCACTCACAAATTCTGTCTCTCCAAAACATTACCTCACCTACTCTATTTTCCACCTTCCCTTTTGTTGAGTGAAGTGACACATTTAATCAAGCTTATAAAAGTCATAGCTGGACTCTGATAGTGAATTGAAGATCGAATGTGGAACTATGTAACATACTGCCAGTTTTCAACTAACATAGTGCTAACATGGTGATATCACTATCCATGTCAACTAGTAGCAAGGTGAAATTAGTAGTGGTCTAACTGGAACATACTTGTCCCAATGTAATACTTTTCATACCTACAGCTTCATGTGGAATTTGGACAAACTATTATTGGAAATGTTTGATAGAAGAGAATGGTCTTGAAATCATTTTTAAAGTCATATTTGACTAGTGGAACATTTGTGCATTGATATCATATGCTTTATTGTCCAGTGAGGGGTTTTTGTTTTGTTGTTGTTGCTGTTGTTGTTTTGAATGGTAGGCCTATAAAACTCTAAACAACTTTAAAATTCACAAAAAGATATGAAATGAACAGAAATTTCATAAGTATAATATAACAAGTAGGATGGAGTATTTTGAAAAGAAATTATTGAGAGAAACCAAAATCACACCATATTCAGTGGTTTGATTTAATCTGCTATGGAAAAACAAGCAAGCATAACCACTCATTGGTTAAGTAGCAACCATTTTTAAACACAAATACATACAGATACACACTGTATGTAATATAAGAATGATTATAATCACAACATAAATGTAAACTCTTATTTTAGTTTGTATCTGGTACCTTTCAATTGTTCAATATACCACTTAAAGATATTTCTGTTGCATGCAATAAAATCTGTCTCATTATTTTAAAAAAAGTACTTATGCCACCCAAAATAAAGGCAGAACAAATGTAAGATTAAAAAAAAAAAGGTAAAATGAGCTCTCACTCATTTGTAGTTGTTAGATGGCTTTGTGAGAATGGAATAACTTAATCATTTCAATAGATGTAGAAAACAATGGACAAAAATCCAACATATCTTCATGATAAAATACTCAACAACCCTATGATAAAACACTCAACAAGTTCTAATCAATAACTTCCTCAAACTTATAATGGACATCCGTGAAAAGTTCACAGCTTACATTATATTGAATGGCAAGTAACTAGAAAGCTTTCTCCTTAAGATCAGGAAGAAGACAAGGATGTTTAGTCTCCCCACTTATGTTCAATACTGTCCTAGAGGCTGTAATCTGGGCAAAAATGTAAGAGAATGAAACAAAAGTTAATTGGACTGAAAAAGACAATTAAACATATTTCTAGGAACATCTGGGTGGCTCAGTCCATTAAGCTTCTGCTTTCAGCTCAGGTCATGATCCCAGGGGCCTGGGATTGAGTTCTGCACTGGGCTTTCTGCATAGTGGGGAGCCTGCTTGTCTCTTTGCCTGCTGCTTGTGCTTCTACTCTCTCTCTCTCCCTGACAAGTAAATAAAATCTTAAAAAATAATACACATTAAAAAATAAACATATTTCTTTTTGAAGGTCACAATCTTTTTTATAGAAAATATTAATTCCCTAAAAAATTAATAGAGCTAATCAATGCACCAAAGTTGCAATGTATAATACACACACACAAAGTTTTTCTAATAGAAATAATTGAAAAATGAAATTTAAGGATTTATAAAAGGATTTTTTAAATTGAGTACTTAGGAATAACTTTAATTAAAGTGAAATTTTATTGACTAAAAATAAAAATATAGTTGAAAAATAAAAGATCTAAATAAATGGAAAGTCACCCCATGATCATAGATTGCAAGACTTATATTGTTAATATAGAAATACTCCCCAGATAGATCTACAGATTAATTGCAATCCCTAACAAAATATAAGGTAGATCTTATGCAGAAATTGACAAGCTGACCCTAAACTTCATATGGAAATACAAGGATTGAGAACAGTCACAATTTTGAAAAAGAACAAAATTCAAAGACTATACTTCCTAATTTCAAAACGTACATAGTAACAATCATTTTTAAATAAACACAGACACACACATGCATAAATATACTTAATAAATTATTAAGACAGTATGGTAATGGCATATAGCTAAACATAAGGATCAATATAGTTTGAGCACCTCCAAGTATGCCCTTATATTTACCGTCAATTAATTTTGAACAAGGATTTTTAGAACACGAAATGATGGAAAGAATGATCTTCTCAATAAATGGTAGTGGGATAACTATCTACTCACAAAGAAAATAATGAACTAGCAACCATACCTCAAACCACATACACACACAAATTCAAAATTATAGGCATCAATGTAAGAATTAAGACTATATTTATCTCAGAAGAAAATGTTGGAATAAATCCCTGTAACTGGGTTAGGCAAAGTTTTCTTAGATATGGTATAAAAGGCATAACAATGAAAAAAATAAATATATTGGAATTGTTCGAAATTAAAAACATATGCTTTGAAGAACGTCATCAAAAACATAAAAAAATGCATAAAATTTGAGAAATGTCTGCAAATAATATATGTGTTAAGGGACTTGTATTTAAAATAAAAGATTTATAATTCAATAATAAAAGGTAGACAATGCAATTGAAAATAATTATTTGTGGACAAGTGGGAAAATGATCTAAAAAGACAATTCTCCTATGAAGAAATACAATTGACAAATAATAACATGAATAAAATCTCAATATCTTTACTGAGAGAAACATGAAAATTAAAACCATGATGAGATACCACTTCAGACACATTGAAATGATTATAATTAAAACTTTATTAACAAGTGTTGAGGATGTGGAGATACTGGAACCCTCATACACTGCTGGTGGGAATATAAAATAATGTAGTCGCCTTGAAGAATAATCAAACAGTTTCTTAAAATTTTATCATAGAGTGTTCCTGTGATCTAATAATGACTAGTTGTTTACCTCAGGTGTCTGAAAACATATGTTCACATAAAATTCATACAGAGATGTTTGTAAGAGCGTTATCCATAATGGCCCAGAGAGAAAACAATCTAAATGCCATCAACTGATGAATGGGTTAAAAGGTAGTATATCCAGACAAAGGAATTTTATTTGGCAATAAAAAGAAATGGAGTACTGATACATGCTACAACATATATAAACCTTGACAACATAATATTAAGTGAAAGAATCCAATCATAAATCACATACTGTATGGTTCCATGTATATAGATGTTCAGAATAGGAAAATCTATAGATATCCGAAGTAGATTAGTGGTTGTCTGGGCAGGCTGAGAATATGGAGTTGTGAAGTGGTAAGGGGAATGAGGAGGGTGAGGGTTAAGAATCTTTTAAAATGAGACTCTGGTGATATTTGAACAACCAATAAGTATACAGAAAATATACAATTAAATCAAGTGAACTGAAAGTTATATGTATGATTCTCAGTAAAATATTACAATATTTAAAAGGATATAATAATAATGATGATAATAATAATTATTATTATAAGAATGAAACTGCCAACATTTCCAGTAAGGCACTGAGAATGCATCAGTCAATCAATGCTTAGCGCTGAGAACAAATTACTGGGGACCATACTCCCACTACTTAAAATGTACTAAATTTACTATGGTTAGCCTGCCTTGTATAAATTTAATCAAAACATAGTTATCATGAGTCAGAACACAAAATATTTTAAAAGATATCTAGGTTGAGTTTCCAGTTCATCTAAGGAGCTTGAAAGTTACTACTCCTACCTAATAATACATACAAAGATAAACAGACTAAAAAATCAACCAGTCGTCTTTACATAAGAGAGAAGAGGACAAGGGTAGATTACTGTCCACAAGACTGGAGACAGAAGAAAAAGTTCAGAGAGTCATGGCTTACTGGATCTTCTAGAGACTCACAAGCAAAAACTTCCACAAGAATCAGCACCAGGGCAAGAAAACCTCAACTATAACTGACAAATTTCTGGAGGTTCAGTATGGACAAATTTGAAAGTTAAATATTCCAGAAGAACCAAGTCCAAGGGATCTCCCACAATACTGTGATATTTACCTCTAGGAGCTCAACCAGGTTCTCACAGTAAATATCATTTAAAAAATCCTCTCCTGCTTCCAGCATTGGGAGGGGAAAAGGAACTTTGGGGTTTTTGTATGTTTATTTTTATTTTATTTATTTAAGAAACAGCACAAGAGGGGGGAGAGTCAGAGGGAGAAGCAGACTTCCTGCTGAGCTGGGAGGCTTAAGAGGAACTTGAGAACTCCATGATCATGTCCTGAGCCAAATGCTGTCATTTAACCAACTGAGCCACCCAGATGCCCCAAAAAGGTACTATTTTTCTTAAAAAGACCTGTCCTTAGGGTAATCTAGTTAGCCAGAGCTAGGTGGTTGTCAGAGCCTAATTTACCTAGGAGAAGGTAAATACTGAGTCCAATTGGCCCTAGCCTTCAAAGTAGGCAAAAATACCAAATTCTAGGTCCCTCTAATGGGCCAAGACTACCCATTCTGTTCTATATAAATAGGAGAGGGGGTGACTGGGAAAAATGAATATTACAGTGCCATGGCACAGCCTCACTAAAAGATTGAGATCTATCAAAGGATTATAGAATACTTCCCTCCCCAAAACCTAACCTGACTACAATACAACTAAAGGCTTATTTACAGCAATATCTTTTACTAAGTACACCATGTCTGATTTACACTCCCCCCAAAAAAGGCATATTGAAAGGGGAAAAAAAATAATTTAGAGAGACAGAGCACACCTCAGAAACAGACATGGCAGTGGTGTTGGAATTAGAAGACCAAGAATTTAAAACAACTGTGATTACTATACTAAGAGCTCTGATGGACAGACAACATGCAAGAACAGAAGGACAAGGTAAATAGAGAGATGGAAATCCTAAGAAAGAGCAAAAAAGAAATTCTAGGTATTAAAAAACAAACAGACACTACAGCAGAAATAAAGAATGATTCTGTTGGGCACATTAATAGACTGGACAAAACTGAGAAAAGAAATTCTGAGCTAAAGGATTTATCAATAGAATTCTAGGAAATGGAAAGCAAAGAGAAAAAAAGACTGAAAAAAACAAACACACAAGCAGAATATCCAGGGACCATGGGACAGCTAAGGTATTACTTACGCCATCATATATATAATAGAAATACCAGTAGGCGAACAACAACAACACTGGAAACAATAAAGACTGAGAATTTTCACCAAATTTAATGTTAGACACCAAATAGATCCAGGAAGCTCAGAGAAAACCAAAATGACAAAGAAAAAACAAAACATAAATATATATATAAACCCAGTACACCATGCATATCATTTTCAAATTACAAATATCAAAGATTAAAAAAAGAAATCTTGAAGGGAACTGAAGTTAGACATCTTATGTAGAGAGAAGAATTACATTTGCTTTCTCCTCAGAAACTATGCAAACAAGAAGAGCATGGGGTGAAATATTTAAAATGATAACAGTAAAACAAATCCTAGAATTCTTTAATCTGTGAAATTATCTTCCAGAAGTGAGAGAGCTACAGGGACTTTCTGAGACTAACAATAACTGAGGGAATTTGTTGTCAGTACACCTTCCTTGTAAGAAATTTAAAATATTTCTTTAGAGAACACCGAAATAATATAGAACTGAAATTCAGATCTGAATGTGAAAAGGAAGAACACTGAAGAAGTAACAAGTGAAGGCAAAGTCAAAACTTATTTTTCTAACTTAAGTGTCAAACTATGTGAGTCAAAAACTAATTAAGATTTTGAACTGAAATAAATGAATCCACTATAATAGCCAAAGAATTCAATAGCTCTCTATCAGAAATGGACAGATCTAGTAGGCAGAAAATTAATAAGGACATAGTTGATCTCCACAACACCATCAGTCAACTGGATGTAATAGACATCAATAGACTTTATCCAACAAGAAAATGGACCTTCTTCTCTAAGTCACATGGGAATTTCACCAGGATAGACTACATTCTGGACCATAAAATACATCTTAAGAAATTTGAAAAAATAGAAACCATATACATTGTGTGCTCTTAGCCTGCAATTAAACTAAAAATTAATAACAGAAAGATAAGTAGGAAATCTCCAAATATGTGGAGATTAAATACATTTCTAAATAGCACATAAAGAAGAAATCAAGTGAAATTTGAAAATACTTTGAATAAAAATAATTACAAAACTTATCAAAATTTGTGGGTTGCACTGAAAGCAGGGTTATTTATAACATTGCAATTTTACACTAGAAAAAAAGAAAGATCTAAAATCAATCAACTAAGTTTACATCTTAGGAAACTAGAAAATAAAATCCAAGTTAAGAAAATAAATAGAATAGTGATCAATGAAATTGAAAACAGTAAATCAATGGAGAAAAATGAGTGGAAACAAAAGCTGGTTCTTAAAAAGATCAGTAAAATTAATAAGTATCCAGGCTAACTAAAAAAAAAAAAAGAGAGAGAGAGAGAAGGTACAAATTACTAATATCATAAGAGTGGAGACATCACTACTGATCCTATGGACATTAGAAGAACAATAAAATAACATTATGAACAACTCTATGTCCACAAATGTGACCACCTAAATAAAATACAATTCCGAGTAAGTCACAATCTGCCAAAACCCACATAAGAACAAATGGGCAATCTGAAGAGGGTTATAATTATTTAAAAAATTGAAGCAATAATTAATAACCCTCTAAACAGAAAGCCCAGATGGGCTCACTGTGAATTCCACCAAATATTTAAGAAAGAAATATCAGTCCCTTACAATCTTTTTCAGAGGATAGAAGCAGAGAGAATACTTCCTAATTAATTCTATGAAGCCAGCATTATCCTAATACCAAAATCAGACACAGACATTAGAAGAAAAGTACAGGGCAAAATATCTCATGAGCACAGATGTAAAAATCTTCAACAAAACAGGCAATCAAATGCAGTAATGTATTTAAAAATTTTTAAAAATATTACTTTCTTCCTTCAAAAAATTATTTTCATCCTACAAAAAAATTAATTTCTTTAAAAAATTAATTTATTCCTTCAAAAAAATCACTATCTTCCTTCAAAAAAATAATAATTTTATACTGCAACCAAGTGGAATTTATCTCAGGTATGTGAGACTGGTTCAACATTTAAAAATCAATTATTCCATAACATCAAGAGGATAAGAAAGAAAAATTACATGAGCATATAGATGAGCATATAAATAGAATGAAACATATATATAAGAACTATATCAAGAAAACTACACATCTCTGACGAATGAAATCAATAAATGAAGAGATATTCCATGTTCATGGATAGGAAAACTCAGTATTATCAAAATGTCATTTGTTCCCAACTTGATCTGTACATTCAATGCAATTCTATTCAAAATCCTAGAAAATTATTTTTGTGGATATCAACGATTATAACATTTATATACAGAGTATAAAATCCACAATACTCAAAACAATAGTAAAGGAAGACCACCAAATCAGAAGACTAACACTCTCTGACTTCAAGACTTAACTATAAAGCTGCCATAATCAAAACAGTGTCATATAGTGAAAGAATAGACAAAAGGATCATTGTAACAGAATAAAAAGCCCATATATGGACCCAAATAAATCTAGTTAACTGATCTTTAAGAAAAGGAACAAAGGCAATACAATGGACTAAAGAGTCTTTCTAGCAAATGGTACTGGAACAACTGAACATCTTATTTCAAAAGGATGAATTTAGACACAGACTTTATACTTTTCACAAAAATTAACCCAATATGGACCACAAACCTACATGTAGAAGGCAAAACTATAAAAGTCCTAGAACATAGAAGAAAAATTTAAATGACCTTGGATATAGTGATAACATTTTAGATACAACACCAAAGGCACAATCCTTAAATAATTTATAAGCTGGACTTCATTAAAACTAAAACCTTCTGCTATCTAAAAGGTACTGTGAAAAGAATGAGAAATAAAATTCACAGACTGGGAGTACATTTTTAAAAGATATATCTAAGGACTGTTATCCAAAGGATATCTAAGGACAAAGAACTCTTAAAATCAAACAATAAGAAAACAACTGGACTAAAAAATAGGCCTCACCAAAGGAGATATTCAGATGGTAAATAAACATTAAAAGATGCTTCACATGAATTGTCATCCAGAAAATAGAAATTAAAACTATAAGATACAATTCTGGAATGACGTAGCTCTGGACCACAGGCAAAACTCTATAGCCACTTTGGAAGACAGTTGACACTTTTTTTTTTTAAAGATTTTATTTATTTATTTGACAGACAGAGATCACAAGCAGGCAGAGAGGCAGGCAGAGAGAGAGGGGGAAGCAGGCTCCCTGCTGAGCAGAGAGCCCAATGTGGGGCTTGATTCCAAGACCCTGGGGTCATGACCTGAGCCGAAGGCAGAGGCTTTAACCCACTGAGCCACCCAGGTGCCCCATGCACATAGATATTTATAGCATCTTTATTCATAATTGCCAAAACTTGGAAGCAACCAAGATACTCTTCAGTAGGTGAATGGATAAACAGGGGTACATCATACAATGGAATAGTATTTGGTAAAATAGCAAAATACTAGCAAAATAGCAAAATCTAGCAAAAATAAATGAACCTTCAAACCATGAGAAGATATGGAAGAATTCAAAAGTGAAAAAAGTCAGCCTAACAATGTTGCCCATTGTATGATTCCCACTATAAGACATTCTGGAAAAGGCAAAACTATAGACAGGAAAATGATCAGAGATGGTCAGGGACCAGTAAAATGGGGGAATAAAGAGGAGGAACATAGAGGCTTTTTTGGTCAGTGAAACTACTATGTATAGTAATATATTGGTGGATACATGTCATTATACATTTCTTTAACGCCATGGAATGTACAACACCAAAAGTGAACCCTAATGTAAACTATAAACTTGGAATGATATAAGTCAATTTAGATTTATTAATTGTAAAAAATGTACCCCTCTCATGAGTGATGTTAATGGAGAAGGCTATGCATGCATTGGGACAGAGGTTGTATATAAACTCTCTGTGTCTTACCCTCCATTTGCTTTGAACCTTAGGATGATCTAAAAAAATAAACCTTTAATTAAAGAAATAAAAGTAGACTGCTGGATGTTCCTTTCAAAACCATGATATCTGAGAATGATTGATTTGAAGGGCTAAAACCTGCTTGCTCAATTTCTGATAGGGTATCATGGACGTAAGTATAATTTGAGTAAAGTAGATTTGGGTTGATATACTTGTCAGGATGCTAGATATCTGGCTCAACATCCACTCTGGAATAGCAATGTGAAATTCCCAAAATTGAAACTCAGAGTATAAGATATGAAGAGTATGAAGATGCAGTGGTAGGAAGAACTCAGACGGAGATTAAGTCACAAGTTAGACTGTGTGACTAAAGAAAATATTCTGTGGTCCTTGAATTTACCGGAATGTACAATTAGAGTAGATATATGAACTGGGCGCTTTGGCTTTGCCCTTTTTATAAGAAGTAACTAACACCACTCCTCCAGTTTTAACTACCCATCATAAATAGGAATCTTTTGAATTACCCAATCTTTCATAAGTAGTCAATTTTAAGCAATACTTATACAATGCATAATTGGTATAAGACAAATGTAAGATATTTCTTCTGATTATGGCAATGCATGAATTAGAAGGTTTGATTGTAAATTTTTTTTTAGGAGTCTTGTCTGGTTAGTTTATAAAGCATAGAGCTCATGTATATTAATAATAGACTATCAAAAATTAAACAAGATATTTCCTCCAGTTACCTCAGCTGTATTTAATATGGGAAAGACTATGCAGGAAGTGAAACAGGCCACAGAAAACTTGCATACCATTATAGTCTCGTTTAAGTTCTTCTGTTCCGCAGTAATTCTGCAGTCCAGCCAGAACAATTCGCATTCTGGTGACTTGGGTTCTTGGTATGCATTTACTGTAATAACACAAGGATATATGAATTTGCTCCCCTGTTCCCATAATCTAGTAAGGCAGGACTTGAGCTTGACAAACATGAGTAGCTTATTGGAGTGGTATACTGATGTCATGATAACGGACTCCTCAGAGAAGGAGCCCAGAGGCCTTGAGGGCTCTAGTTATCCATATAACAAATAGAAGCTCTCTGATAAATACAACGTTAATTCAAGTCTATCTCACCCCATGAAATTCCTAGAACAACCATAGACATTCTCCAAATTCTGAGAAATAAGTTCTCTCTCGCTGACCTGTCACTAAGTAACAATCTTAGACACTAGCAGGCTGTTCAGACTTTGAGGAAACCACATTGCTTATTTAAAAATTCTACTGATGCTTATTCCCAAGGGACAATAAGATGCCTGAAAGTCAATGGAGGCTGAACTGGCTGAACTGAAAAAAAGTCTCTTAAGTTCTACAAAGGATGGCAGCTCAGGCAGTTCAGCCTGGTTCCTATGAATTGACCGTCCATACGGCATTAGTAGCACATGCAAAATGAATATATATAGCTTGGTGTCTTACACAAAATTCAAATAAAGCTACTAGCAGGAAACTCTTGGAGGTTGTACTCAAAGGCTGCCTACAGTAGCTCCTCAGTATAGCTCAAGTGAAAAATAACTTTCAGCTTCTTCCTGGGGATTGTTGACACTCCTGACACTGCCTATGTGGGCAGGTTATCTCACAACTGGCACAGATAATCACGGAGGCTTCCAAGGACCACACTTCTTTCATTGCTCTATGGTCTAAAAGCCATGCATGGTTTTTCCATGTGGGACTCTGGATTGAGACTATACCCTCATATGTAAATCAGCAATTTGCATGAAGAAGGTAATTGATGAGAGGAGGAGAGGGAAGTTAGCAGAGTATAGACTAGTAGAGAGGAATCTGCCTCAAGCTCTTGTGGGGAGTGTTTGAATACTTATAGAACCTTAGGCCATAGCCAATGGTCTCTCTAAAGCCAGGTAAGTAAGTCTGACCTTATAGACAATAAAACCACACTTTGGTGCACTCAGTTATGGAAACTTCTAAACTTCTATGGGAATTTGGAATATTAAAGTGAGTCATGAGTGTAGTCACCTTAAAACCAAGTTTCCGAAGAGGGTGGGGGCAAGATGGCGGAGAAGTAGCAGCTGAGAAGACACCAGGGAGCAGGAGATCAGCTAGATAGCTTATCAAAACATTGCGAACACCTACAAATCCAACGGGAGATCGAAGAGAGGAAGAACAGCAATTCTGGAAACGGGAAATCGACCACTTTCTGAAAGGTAGGACCGGCGGAGAAGTGAATCGAAAGCGACGGGAGGATAGACCGCGGGGGAGGGGCTGGCTGCCGGCAAGCGGCGGAGCCACGGAGCACTAAATCAGGACTTTTAAAATCTGCTCCACGGAGGGACATCGCTCCAGAGGCTAAACCGGGGTGAAGCCCACGCGGGGTCAGCGTGGCCCCAGGTCCCGCAGGGTCACAGAAGGATCGGGGGTGCCTGAGTGGCGCAGAGCTAGCAGGTATCGGAGCGGGAATCC
>PISX010009443.1:0-75746 GCA_004024625.1 Mellivora capensis
CTCCAGATTTGGAATTCCGGAGCCACGCTGCAGCGGTCTCCCGGCCCACCAGAAGAAAAACCTTGCCCTTTGGGGCTAGCCCTGAACCCCAAACGGGGATCAACCTGCATGGCCCTCGACCTCACCCCAATTTCATAGGATGCCCTGGGCACTAATGCTCTGTCTGAACAGCCAGAGACCAGAACTCCCGACGGACACCCAGACAGCAGTAAGCACACCCAGCACTTCACACCTGCCATGGCCTTAGGCCGTCATCTCTTCCCAACTGGGTTTTCAGGCATCTGAACGTAGACATTATCTCCAATCTCTGAACAGGGGGGAACCTGATGAATGAATCAGAACGCCTCCATCCCCATTGCCAGAAACCTTGCTGTGGGAATGCTGTCCAGCCTTCAGGCTAAGAGAAACCTGCATGGCCCATGAGGCCACGCCCATGCCTGAGGGCCGCCATCAGCACAAACACACATTGTGACCCTTTTGGTGAGCCCCACGTTCAGGAAAGGCATCAGTGGCGGCAACAAGAGCCCACCTATCTGCCTTGCTATGCCCTAGGCACCAATCCAAACCAGATTTCGGGATTTCACGTCGACTGTACCCAGGGCTCTTTTTTGGAGTCCGTCTTTTGGAGGCACACAAGAGACAGAAAACAGGACTGCTCCCCTCCCACAGAAAGACGCCAAACTCTTGGGAGCCGGGCCAAATCCCTAGAGAGGGAGACTTGTCCATGGCCCTTGAGGACACGCCAACATTCCACGGCCCACCTTGAAAGAAAATCCCGAGACAAGAGCCCGAGCAACTGTCTCACACTCGTCTTTCTTTCCTCTACTGAGGAGCTCCACACATGGTCTGGAGATCCGCCATGCCATAAACTCGGCCCCAAATGACAGCCGAGTTTGCATTTTCAACGTCTGTCCCCAAAGCCCTGGCCAACGCATCCTCTAGGCTGGGACCTCTGGGGCTCCTCGGCAGGACGGTGCCTGCCCTCTCCAAGGACATGGAGCCCATTCCATTGGCCACCGCCCTACAGATTAGGAGAAGCCTCCAGTGGCCCTCAAAGCCATCCCAAGATTGCAGGCTGCCCTGTACAAACAGGGGAATTCTGACAGAGGCTGAGCAACTGCCTCCACTCTGTCAGGCAGACAGATGTCCCCAGAGACAAAAGATGGAACTGGAGGCGCCCTTGGGAATTAATAATCTGAAGCATAGATTTGGTATGCCGGCATCTCTCCTCAGGGGCCTGGCTTCGAAGACCAGCATATGGGGCTTTTCTGAAGCCCCAAACACAACATCTCTCATCTCCACATGGGAAGCTTGCTCTTTGAAGCTGTGTCAAACCCTCTGGGTAGGAGAACCCTGAAGGGCCCCTGAGCCACTGCCACATTCCAAGGCCTCCATGGACATGATCCACATTATGACCCATCCTCATGAGAGTCCATTTCAACACAGCCCCCGGGGCAGCTCACCCCAGAGCCAGCAGATCGAGCCTGCCTAGTCGGCAAGAGAAAATGGGAATGCGAAGTGACTTGTCCAGGAATCCATCCTTAGAATCCCTGCTCCCGAGTGTTTCCATAAGGGGCGTCCTGGAGCCAACCAACAGGACTCGACTTTCCCACAGAAGGAAACCTTGAGGTTTGGGGCAGCTCACAACCCCCAGCGTGGCAAAACATCCACGGCCTCATGAGGCACCCCCTTCATGAAGGAGCCGTCATGCACCCAAATTCCAACCTGAGCCAACATCTGATAATCGCCCTGACTTCAGGGGCAGGAGATCTCAATTCAGCCTCTGCATAGTGGGCCTGCAGTGTCTCGGCCCAAAACCTACCTCCAGCTTGTGTTTTCAGACTTCCATCCTCACGCTCCTGGCCCAAAAGCCCTCTAGATTTGGAATTCCGGAGCCACGCCACAGGACTCTGCCTCCCCACAAGAAAAAAAAAAATCCCCTTATGGGGTTAGCCCTGAAACCCCAAACGGGGATCAACCTGCACGGCCCTCGACCGCACCCCAATTTCATAGGATACCCTGGGCACTAATGCTCTGTGTGAACAGCCAGAGTCCAGACTTCCCCATGGACACCCGGACAGCAGGCTGCACACCCAGGACTTCAAAACCGACATGGCTTTAGGCCGACATCTCTTCCCAACATGGGTTTTCAGGCTTCTGAACCTAGACATTATCTCCAATCCCTGAACAGGGGGGAACCTGATGCACGAATCAGAACGCCTCCTTCCCCATTGCAGGAAACTTTTGCTGTGGGCATGCTGTCCAACCTTCAGGCTAGGAGAAACCTGCATGGCCCATGAGGCCATGCCCATGCCTGAGGGCCGCCATCGGCACAAACACGTATTGTAACCCTTTGGTGAGCCCCTCGTTCACATAAGGACTCTCAGTGGCTGCATCAGGAGCCCGCCCATGGGGCTTGCCATGTCTCCAGGCCCCCAATCCAAACCAGCGTTTGGGTTTTCAGGTCGCCCTACCCAGGGCTCTGCTCTGGAGTCTGTCTTCTGGAGGGACACCAGAGGTAGAAAACAGGACCCCTCTCTTCCCACGCCATGTCCCCAAACTCTTGGGAGCCAGGCCAAATCCCTAGAGTGGGAGACTCGTCCATGGCCCTTGAGGCCACGCCTACATTCCACTGCCATCCCTGACAGAAAATCCAGAGACAAGAGCCCCAGCAACCATCTCACACTTGCCCTTCTTTTCCCCTCGCGAGGAGCTCCTTACATAAACTCGGCCACAAACCTCAGCTGAGTTTGTGTTTTGAGAATTCTGTCCCTGAGAGCTGGCCCACGCATCCTCTGGCTGGACATCTGAAGACCTCCGGCAGGAGGCTGGCCTGCCCTCTCTATGGAAACATTGCCGATTTCATGGGCCACAACCCTACAGATTAGGAGCAACCTCCCAAGGCCCTTGAGGCCATTTCAAGGGTACTGGCCGCCCTGAGCAAACAGGGGCATTCTGTCAGATGCTGAGCAACTCCCTCCACTCAGACAGGCAGACAGATGTGCCCAGAGAGAGAAGATGGAACCGGACAGGCCCTTAGGCAATATTAATCTGAACCTTAACTTTGGTGTGCTGGCATCTTTCCTCAGGGGCCTGGTTTTGAAGACCAGCAAATCTGGCTTTCCTGAGGCCCCAAACATAACACCTCTCATCTCCACATGGGAAGCTTGATCTTTGAAGCTGTTTCAAACACACTGGTTAACAGAATCCTCAAGGGCCCCTGAGCCACTACCACATTCCAAGGTCTCCATGGACAAGAACCCATCATATGACCCATCCTCATGAGAGTCCATTTCAATTCAGCCCCCGGGGCAGTGCACGCCAGAGCCAGCAGAGCCAACTGGCCTAGTTGCTAGGAACC
This sequence comes from Mellivora capensis, assembly GCA_004024625.1. Taxonomy (NCBI): domain Eukaryota; kingdom Metazoa; phylum Chordata; class Mammalia; order Carnivora; family Mustelidae; genus Mellivora; species Mellivora capensis. Next base: position 3,362 of record PISX010009443.1, read on the forward strand.
AATGGGAATGCGAGGTGGCTTATCCAGGCATCCATCCTAGAATCCCTGCTCTCGAGTCTTTCTGTAAGGGGGGTCCTGGAGCCTACCACCAGGAATTGACTGTCCCACAGAAGAAAACCGTGCACTTTGGGGCAGTCCACAAATGCCAGCGCCAGCGTGGGAAAACCTCCATGGCCCCATGAGGTGCCCCCCTTTATGAAGGGGCCATCATGGATCCAAAGTCAAGCCTGAGCCAATGTCTGATAATTGCCCTGACTTCAGGGACAGGAGATCTCAATTCAGCCTCTGCATAGTGGGCCAGTCGGGGCCTTGGCCCAGAGCCTACCTCCAGCTAGTGCTTTCAGACTTCCATCCTCACTCTCCTGGCCCACAAACCCTCCATATTTGGAATTTTGGAGCCACGCCGCAGCGATCCACCTCCCCACAAGAAAAAAAACCTCCCCTTATGGGGCTAGCCCTGAAAACAGAAATGGGGATCAACCCGCATGGCCCTCGACCACACCCCAATTTCATAGGATGCCCTGGGCACTAATGCACTGTCTGAACAGCCAGAGTTCAGACCTCCAACGGACATCCAGACAGTAGGCCGCACACCCAGTACTTTGGACCCGACATGGCCTTCGGCCATCATGTCTTCCCAACCTGGGTTTTCAGGCATCTGAACCTACACATTATCTCCAATCCCTGAAGAGGGCGGAACCTGATACAAGATTCCCAACCCCTCCCCCAATGCAGGAAACCTTGCTGTGGGCATGCTGTCCAACCTTCAGGCTAGGAGAAACCTGCATGGCCCATGAGGCCGTGCCCATGCCTGAGGGCTGCCCATGGCAAAAACAGGCATTGTGACCCTCTTGGTGAGCCCCGCATTCAGGTAAGGCCTCTTAGTGGCTGCAACAAGAGCCCGCCTATGGTGCTTGCCATGTCCCTAGGCCCCCAATGAAAACCAGAGTTCGGGTTTTCAGGTCGCCAGTACCCAGAATTCTTCTCTGGAGTCCGTTATTGGAGGGACACTGGAAGCAGAAAATAGGACCCCTCCCTTCCCACAGAATGACCCCAAACTCTTGGGAGCCGGGCCAAATCCCTAGAGTGGGAGACTCGTCAATGGCCCTTGAGGCCACGCCTACATTCCATGGCCATCCTTGACAGAAAATCCAGAGAGAAGAGCCCCCGAATCCATCTCACCCTCACCCTTCTTTCCTCTCCCGAGGAGCTCCACACACGGTCTGGAGATCGGGCCTGCCATAAACTTGGCCGCAAACCTCAGCCGAGTTTGCGTTTTCAGACGTCTGTCCCCAAGTCCCTGGCCCATGCACCCTCTAGGCTGGGACCTCTGGAGCCCCCCAGTAGGGCATTGTCTGCCCTCTCCAAGGAAATTGTGCCCATTCCTTTGTCCACAACCCTACAGATTAGGAGAAACCTCCAAAGGCCCTTGAGACCATCCGAAGTGTGAAGGCCGCCCTGTACAAACAGGGTCATTCTGACAGACGCTGAGCAACTTCCTCCACTCAGACAGGCTGACAGTTGTCCCCAGAGACAGGTGATGGAACCGGAAAGGGCCCTAGAAAATAGTAATCTGAACCATAGTTGTGGTGTGCCAGCCTCTCTCCTCAGGGGCCTGGTATCGTAGACCCGCAAATGGGGCTTTTTTGAGGCCCCAAACAGAACACCTGTCACCTCCACATAGGAAGCTTGCTCTTTGTAGCTGTGTTAAACCCATCATAGAGGAGAACCCTGAAGGGCGCTGAGCCACCACCACATTCCAAGGTCTCCATGGACACGAACCCACATTAGGACCCATCCTCATGGGAGTCCATTTCAACTCAGCTCCTGGGGCGGCTCACTCCAGAGGCAGCAGAACTACCCAGACTTGTTGCTAGGAGCCAATGGGAATGCGAGGTGGTCTGTCCAGGCACCCATCCTTAGAATCCCTGCTCTTGAGTCTTTCCATCAGGGGCGTCCTTGGGGCCAACCACCAGGACGTGACTGTCCTGCAGAAGGAAACCTTGCAGTTTGGGGCAGATCACAAACCCCAGGGTGGAAAAACATCCATGGCCTCATGAGGAGCCAGCCTTCATGAAGGGGCCGTCATGGACCCAAACTCCAGCCTGAGGCAACGTCTGATAATCGTCCTGACTTCAGGGGCAGGAGATCTCAATTCACCCTCTTCATAGTGGGCCTGCCCAGGCCTCAGCCCAAAACCTACCTCCAGCTTGTGTTTTCAGACTTCCGTCCTCACGATCCAGGCCCACAAGTCCTCCAGATTTGGAATTCTGGAGCCATGCCGCAGCACTCTGCCTGCCCACCAGAACAAAAACGTTGCCTTATGAGGCTAGCCCTGAACCCCAAACGGGGATCAACCTGCACGGCCCTCGGCCGTACCCCAATTTCATAGGATGCCCTGGGCACTAATGCTCTGTCTCAACAGCCAGAGTCCAGACCTCCCGATGGACACCTGGACAGCAGGCCGCACATGCAGCACTTCGGAACCGCTAAGGCCGTCATCTCTTCCCAACCTGGGTTTTCAGGCATCTTAACCTAGACATTATCTCCAATCCATGAAAAGGGGGGAACATGATGCATGAGTCAGAACGCTTCCTTCCCCATTGCAGGTAACCTTGCTGTGTGCATGCTGTCCAATCTTCAGACTAGGAGAAACCTGCACCTCTCATGAGGCCACGCCCAAGCCTGAGGGCCGCCATCAGCACAAACACGCATTGTGACCCTCTTGGTGAGCCCCAAGTTCAGCTAAGCCTCTCAGTGGCTGCACCAAGAGCCCGCCTATGGGGCTTGCCATGTCCCTAGGCCCCCACTCCAAACCAGAGTTTGAGGTTTTCAGGTCGCCCGTACCCAGAACTCTGCACTGGAGTCTGTCTTTTGGAGGACACCAGATGCAGAAAACAGGACCCCTCGCTTCCCAGAGAATGACCCCAAACTCTTAGGAGCCAGGCCAAATCCCTAGAGAGAGAGACTCATCCATGGCCCTAGAGGCCACGCCTACATTCCAGGGCCATCCTTGACGGAACATCCAAAGACAAGAGCCCGAGCAACCATCTCACCCTCGCCCTTCCTTCCTCTCCCAAGGTGCTCCACACAGGGTCTGGAGTTCAGGCCCACCATAAACTCGGCCCCAAACCTCAGCCGAATTTGCGTTTTCAGACATCTGTCCCCAAAGCCCTGGCCCACTCACCCTCTAGGCTGGCACCTATGGAGCCCCCGGCAGGACTGTGCCTGCCCTTTCCAAGGAAAAAGTTCCCATTCCATTGGCCAAAACCCTACAGATTAGGACAAGACTCCAAAGGCCCACAAGGCCATCCGAAGTGTGCAGGCCACCCTGAACAAACAGAGTCATTCTGACAGACACTAAGCAACTCCCTCTTCACAGACGGGCAGACAGATGTCCCCAGACAGAGAAGATGGAACCTGACAGGCCCCTAGGCAATAAAAATCTGAAACTTAGCTTTGGTGTGCAGGCGTCTCTCCTCAGGGACCTGCTTTCAAACACCAGCAAATGGGGCTTTCCTGAGGCCCAAACAGAACACCTCTCATCTCCACATGGGAAGCTTGTTCTTTGAAGCTGTGTCAATCATTCCTGATAGGAGAAGTCTCAAGGACCCTTGAGCAACTAACACATGCCAAGGTCTCCATGGACACGAACCCACATTATGACCAATCCTCATTATGAACAATCCTCATGAGAGTCCATTTCAATTCAGCCCCCAGGGCTGCTCACACAGAGCCAACAGATGGAACCGGTCTTATGGGTAGGAGAAAATGGGAATGCAAGGTGGATTGTCCAGGCATCCATCCTTAGAATCCCTGCTATTGAGTCTTTCCGTCAGGGGCATCCTGGAGCCAACCACCAGGATTCGACTGTCCCACAGAAGGAAACCTTGCGGTTTGGGGCAGCTCACATCCGCCAGCATGGGAAGAACTCCATGGCCTCATGAAGCGCCCCCCTTCGTGAAAGGGCCATCATGGACCCAAACTCCAGCCTGAGACAAAGTCTGATAATCGCTATGATTTCAGGGGCAGGAGATCTCAATTCAGCCTCTGCATAGTGGGCCCGCCAGGGCCTCGGCCCAAAACCTACCTCCAGCTTGTGTTTTCAGACTTCCGTCCTCACGCTCCTGACCCACAAGTCCTCCAGGCTTGGAATTCCGGAGCAACGCCGCACCACTCTGCCTGCCCACCAGAACAAAAACGTTGCCTTATGGGGCTAGCCCTGAAACACAAACGGGGATCAGCCTGCACGGCCCTCGACCACACCTCAATTTCATAGGATGCCCTGGGCACTAATGCTCTGTGTGAACAGCCAGAGTCCTGACTTCCCGACGGACACACGGACGGGAGGCCGCAAACCCAGCACTTCGGAAACATGAGGCAGACATATCTTTCCAACCTGGGTTTTTAGGCATCTGAAATTAGATATTTTCTTCAATCCATTAACACGGGTGAACATGATGCATGAATCATATTGCTTCCTTCACCATTAGAGGAAAACTTGCTGTGGGCATGCTGTCAAACCTTCAGGCTAAGAGAAACCTGCATGGCCTTATGGCCACGCCCATGCCTAAGGGCCATCGTCAGCACAAACACGCATTGTGAGCCTCTTGGTGAGCCCCAAGATCAGGTAAGGCCTCTAAGTGGCTGCACCAAGAGCCCGCCTATGGGGCTTGCCATGTCCCTAGGCCCCAAATGCAAACCAGAGTCCAGGTTTCAGGTTGCCCGAACCTAGGCTCTGTTTTGGAGTCCGGCTTTTGGAGGACACCACAGGCAGAAAACAGGACCCCTCCCTTCCCACAGAATGACCCAAAAGTCTTGGGAGCCGGGCCAAATTCCTAGAGAGGGAGACTTGTCCTTGGCCCTTGAGGCCACGCCTACATTCCAATGCCCTCCTTGACAGAAAATCCAGAGAAAAGAGCCCAAGCATCCCTCTCAGCCTCGCCCTCCCTTCCTCTCCTTAGGAGCTCCACACACGGTCTGGAGATCGGGATTGCCATAAACTCGGCTCTAAACCCAGGGCGAATTTGCGTTTTCAGACGTCTGTCCCCAAAGCCCTTGCCCACGCACCCCCTAGGCTGGGACCTCTGGAGCCCCAGGCATGACGGTTTCTGCCCTCTCGAAGGAATCGGTGCCCATTCCATTCACCACAACCCTACAGATTAGGAGAAACCTAAAAAGGCCCTCAAGGCCCTCCCAAGAGTGCAGGCCGCCCTGAACAATCAGGGGCATTCTGAGAGATGCTGAGCAACTCTCTCCACTCAGACATGCAGACAGATGTCCCCAGAGACAGAAGATGGAACTGGACAGGCCCCTAGTCAATAATAAAGTGATCTTAGTTTTGGTGTGCCTACGTCAATCCTCAAGGGCCTTGTATCAAAGATCAGCAAATGGGGCTTTCCTGAGGCCCCATACAGAACACCCCTCATCTCCACATGGAAAGCTTGCTCTTTGAAGCTGTGTCAAAACCTTCGGGTAGGAGAATCCTCAAGGGCCCATGAGCCACTGCCACATTCCAAGGTCTCCATGGACACGAACCCACATTATGACCCATTCTCATGTGAGTTCATTTCAAATCAGCCCTCAGAGCAGCTCACCCCAGAGGCAGCATATCGAGCCGGCCTTGTCGCTAGGAGCCAATTGGAATGTGAGGTGGCTTACACAGGTATCCATCCTTAGAATCCCTGCTCTCGAGTCTTTCCGTCAGGGGCATCCTGGAGCCAACCACCAGGACTCGACTGTCCTGCAGAAGGAAAACTTGCAGTTTGGGGCAGCTCACATCCCCCAGCGTGGGAAGAACTCCATGGCCTCATGAGGCGCCCACTTTCATGAAAGGGTCGTCATGGACCAAAACTCCAGCCTTGAGGCAATGCTTATAATCGCCCTAACTTTAGGCACAGGAGATATCAATTCAGCCTCTGCATAGTGGGCCCGCAGCGGCCTCGGCCCAAAACCTACCTCCAGCTTGTGTTTTCAGACTTCTTACACACGCTCCTGACCCACAAGTCCTCCAGGTTTGGAATTCTGGAGCCACGCTGCACCTCTCTGCCTGCCCACAAGAACAAAAACGTTGCATTATGGGGCTAGCCCTGAACCCCAAAAGGAGATCAACCTGCATGGCCCTCGACCAAACACCGATTTCATAGGATGCCCTGGACACTAATGCTCTGTGTGAATAGCCAGAGTCCAGACTTCCCTACAGACACCTGGACAGGAGTCCGCAAACCCAGCACTTCGGAACCGCGATGGCCTTAGGCAGACATCTCTTCCCAACCTGGGTTTTCAGGCATCTGAAACTAGACATTATCTCCAATCCATGAACACAGGGGAACATGATGCAAGAATCATATTGCCTCCTTCACAATTAGAGTAAAACTTGCTGTGGGCATGCTTTCCAACCTTCAGGCTAGGAGAAACCGGGGAACATGATGCACGAATCATATTGCCTGCTTCACCATTAGAGGAAAACTTGCTGTGGGCATGCTGTCCAACCTTCAGGCTAGGAGAAACATGCATGGCCTTATGGCCACGCCCATGCCTAAGGACCTTCGTCTGCACAAACACACATTGCGACCCTCTTGGTGAGACGCAAATTCAGGTAAGTCCTCTCAGTGGCTGCACCAGGAGCCTGCCTATGGGGCTTGCCATGTACAGAGGCCCCAAATACAAACCAGAGTTCAGGTTTTAAGATTGCCCATACCAGGGCTCTGTTTTGGAGTCCGACTTTTGGAGGACACCAGAGGCAGAAAACAGGGTTCCTCCTGTCCCACAGAATGACCCAAACTCTTGGGAGCTAGGCCAAGTCCCTAGAGAAGGAGACTTGTCCTTGGCCCTTGAGGCCACGCCTACATTCCAAGGCACTACTTGACAGAAAATCCAGAAAAAAGAGCCCAATCATCCCTTTCAGCCTCGCCCTTCCTTCCACTCTTGTGGAGCTCCACACAGGGTCTGGAGATCGGGCCTGCCATAAACTCCGCTCCAAACACAGGTGAGTTTGCGTTTTCAGATGTCTGTCCCCAAAGCCCTGGCCCACACACCCCCTAGGCAGGGACCTCTGGAGTCCCCGGCAGGACGGTGCCTGCCCTCTGCAAGGAATCGGTGCCCATTCCAATGACCAGAACCCAGAGACAGAAGATGGAACAGGACAGGCCACCAGGCAATAATCTGAACCTGATCTTTGGATTGCTGGTGTCTCTCCTCAGGGGCCCGGTTCCTAAGACCAGCATATGGGGTTTTCCTGAGGCACCAAACTCCAGCCTGAGCCAACGTCTGATAATCGCCCTGACTTCAGGGGACCCCCTGAAGGTGTTCTGAGGTGTTCTGAGGTGTCCTGTTTGTTGCCTCAGAAACCCCCCATATGCTGGTTTTCGAAACTAAGCCTCTGAGGAGAGACCTCTGGACACCAAATAGGGTTCAGATTTGGGCCTAGGGGCCTGTCCGGTACAATCATCTGTCTCTGGGGATATCTGTCTGCATGTTCTAAAGGAGGGATTCCAGAGCAGAACCCAGAGGAAGTTTTCTTGCCATGGAGAAGGAGGAGTAATGATTTTTGTTTCAGGTTCCCTCTTGTTCAGGGTTTGAATTTAAAATTAAGGTCTAGGATCAGATGCCTGAAAACCCAGTTTGGGAAGAGATATGGCCTCTGGCCATGGCTGGTCCTATGTGCTGGGTATGCGGCCAACTGTCTGGGTGTCTGTGGGAGGTCTGGGATCAGGCTGTGTCAGACAGAGCATTAGTTCCCAGGGCATCCTATGGAATTGAGGTGCAGTTGAGGGCCATGCAGGTTGATACTCACTTGGGTTTACTAGTCATTCCCATGGAGCAACGCTTTTCTTCCGGGGGGAAGGTAGAGTGGTGCGTGATGGCTCCGGAATTCCCAATCTGGAGGGATTGTGGGCCAGGAGTGTGAAGACGGAAGTCTGAGAACACAAGCTATGGTTAAGTTTTGGGCCGAGGGCATGGCAGGCCCTCTCTGCAGAGTGTGAATCCAGATCTCCTGCCTCTGAAGTCAGGGGGAGGATCAGACGTTAGCTCAGGCTGGAGTTTGTGTCCGTGATAGCCCCTCCTTGAAGGGGAGCCCTCATGAGACCCTGAAGGTTTCCCAGGCTGGGGTTTGTGTGGTGCTTCAAACTGCAAGGTTTCCTTCTGCAGAACAGTCGAGACATGTTGTTTGGCACCATGACACCCAATATGGAAGACTCAAGGGCACGGTTTTAAGGATGGACACCTGGAAAACCCTCCTTGCATTCCCATTTTCTCCTAGCAACAAGGCAGGTTCGATCTACTGGATATGGGGTGAGCTACCCAGGGGACTGAGTTGAAATGGAGTCTCAGGAGGATGGGTCATAATGTGGGTTTGTGTCCATGGAGACCTTGGAATGTGGCGGTGGCTCAGGAGCCATGCAGGATTCTCCTACCCGGAGGGTTTGACACAGCTCCAAGGAGCTAGCTTCCCATGTGGAAACGAGGGGTGTTCTGTTTGGTGCCTCAGGAAATCCCCATATGCTGGTATTCGAAACCAGGTCTCTGAGTAGAGACGTCTGGGTTCATAGCTAGGGCTCATATTCAGGCCTAGGGGCTTTCTGTTTCAATCTTCTGTCTCTGGGGACATCTGTCTATGATTCTGAGAATAGGTAGTTGCTCATCTTGTGTCAGAATGCCCCTATTTGTCCAGGGCGGTATACACTTTTGGGATGGCCTCGGGGGCCTTGGAGGTTTCTGCTAATCTGTGGGGTTGTGACCACTGGAATAGGCACAGTTACCTTGGAGTTGGCAGGCGCATTCCTGCGGTATGGCTCCAGAGGCCTCAGCCTTGACGGTGTGTGGGCCAGGGCTGTGTTGACAGAAGTCTAAAAACGCTAACTTGGCTTAGGGTTGGGGCCGAGGGTATGGCAGGCCCGATCTACAGAGCGTGAGGGCAGCTCCTCGGGATTTGAAAGAAGGGCGAGTGTGTGGCGGTCGCTCGGGCTTTTATCTCTGCCTTTTGGGTCAAGGATGGCCGTGAAATGGAGGGGTGGCCTCCTGGGCCATGAACAATTCTCCCTCTCTGGGTGTGTGGCCCGGCTCCCAAGAGTTTGGTTTCATTCTGTGGTAAGGGAGGAGTCCTGTTCTCTGCCTCATGTCTCCTTCAAAACGAGGGATTGCAGAGCAGAACCCTGTGTATGGGTGACTGGAAACCCGACCTCTGGTAAGGATTGGGGCCTAGGGGCATGGCAAGCCCCATATGCGGCGTCTCTTGGTCCTGCCGCTGAGAGGCCTTCTTTGAAAACGGGGCTCCTGCAGACGGTCACCATGTGTGTTTTTGCTCAAGGACGCCCTCAAGCATGGGCATGGCCACATGGTCCGTGCAGGTTTCTTCTAACTTGAAGTCTTGCCACCATGCCAAAGCAAGGTGTCCAGTCATGGGGTGGGAGGAGTTCTGATTTGTGCATCAAATTCCACCCTGTGCAGGGATTTTAGATAAGGTTTATGTTCATATTCTTGAAAATCCAGGTTGGGAAGAGATGACAGCCTAAGGCCATGGTGGTCCAATGTGCTTGGCATGCGACCAGCTGTATGTGTGTCTGCTGGGAGGTTTGGGATCACGCTGTGTCAGACAGAGCATTCGTGCCGAGGGAAGCCTATGAAATTGGGGTGCGGTCGAGTGCCATGCAGGTTCATCCTCATTTGGGGTTTCTGGATAGCCCCATAGGGCAACGTTTTTCTTCTGTTTGGCAGGCACAGTGCTGCGTTGTTCGTCTGGAATTGCAATTGGCAGGGCTTGTGGGCCTGGAGTGTGAGGAAGGGAGTCTGAAAACACAAGCTAGGGTTAGGTTTTGGTCTGAGGGCATGCTAGGCCTACTCTGCAGAGGCTGAATTGAGTTCTGCCTCCGAAGTTAGGGACAGGATCAGACGTTAGCTCAGGCTGGAGTTTGTTTCCATGATGACCCCTTCATGAAGCAGGGCCCTCATGAGGCCCTGTAGCATTTCCCACCCTGGTGGTTGTGAGCTGCTTCCAAACCACAAGGTTTCCTTCTGTGGGATAATTGAACCCCGTTGGTTGGCTCCCTGACAACCAACATGAAAAGACTCGAGAGCAGGGTTCTAAGGGTGGACCCCTGGAAATCCCACCTTGCATTTCCATTTTCTCCTAGTGACAAGGCACGTTCAATCTGCTGGATCAGGGGCGAGCTACCCATGGGGCTGAGTTGAAATGGAGTGTCCTGAAGATGGTTCATCATGTGGTAGTGTGTCCATGGAGACCTTGGAATGTGGCAGTGGCTCAGGGGCACTGCAGTGTCTCCTATCTGGAGGGTTTGACGCAGCTCCAAGGATAAAGCTTCATCATGTGGTAGTGTGTCCATGGAGACCTTGGAATGTGGCAGTGGCTCAGGGGCACTGCAGTGTCTCCTATCCGGAGGGTTTGACGCAGCTCCAAGGATAAAGCTTCCCATGACGAGACGAGAGGTGTTCTGTTTGGTGCCTCAGGAAACCCCCATATTCTGGTAATCGAAACCAAGCCTCTGAGGGGAGACACATGCACACCAAAGCTACATTTCAGATTTGGCCCTAGGGGCCTGTCCAGTCCAATCTTCTGTCCCTGGGGACACCTGTCTGCGTATCTGAGTGGAGGGAGTTGCTCAGCTTGTGTCAGAATGCCCCTCTTTGTCCAGGTCTGCCTACACTATTGGGATGGCCTCAGGGGCCTTGGAGGTTTCTCCTAATCTGGGGGGTTGTGACCACTGGAATGGGCACAGTTTCCTTGGAGTGGGAAGGTATAGTCCTGTGGCGTGGCTCCAGAGACCTCAGCCTGGATGGTGTGTGGGTCAGGGCTGTGTTGACAGAAGTCTGGAAACACAAACTTGTCTTAGGATTGGGGCCGAGGGTATGGCAGGCCCGATCTACAGAGCGTGAGGATTGCTCCTCGGGTTTGAAAGAAGGGCGAGTGTGAGGCAGTTGCTCAGGCTTTTATCTCTGACTTTTGGTCAAGGATGGCCATGAAATGGAAGGGTAACCTCATGGGCCATTGACAAGTCTCCCTCTCTGGGTATGTGGCCTGGCTCCCAAGAGTTTGGGGTCATTTGTGGGAAGGGAGTAGTCCTGTTCTCTGCGTCAAGTGTTCCTCCAAAAGAGGGATTCCAGAGCAGAACCTTGTGTACGGGTGACTGGAAACCCGACCTCTTGTTAGTATTGGGGGCCTAGGAGCATGGCAAGCCCCATATGTGGGCACTCTTTGTCCACTCGCTGAGAAGCCTTTTAAAACGGGGCTCCTGCTGATGGTCACCATGTGTGTTGGTTCACAAGGCGACCCTCAAGCATGGGCGTGGCCTCATGGGCCACGCAAGTGTCGTCTACCCTGAGGGCTTGAAACCATGCCAACAGCAAGTTTTCTTGCCATGGGGAAGGAGGAGTTCTGATTTGGGTTTCAGGTTCCCTCCTGTTCAGGGATTGAACATAAGGTCTAGGATCAGATGCCTGAAAACCCAGGTTGGGCAAGATACAGCTTTTGGCCATGGCTGACCCAATGTGCTGGGTATGCGGCCAGCTCTCTTGGTGTCTGTTGGGAGGTCTGGGTTCAGTCTGTGTCAGGGCAGCCTATGGAATTGGGGTGAGTTCGAGTGCCGTGCAGGTTGATCCTCACTTGGGGTTACTGGGCATCCCCAAAGGGCAACGTTTTTCTTCTGGTGGTCAGGCCGAGTGCTGCGTGGTGGCTCTGGAATTCCCAATCTGGAGGGGTTGAGGGCCAGGAGTGTGAGGACGGATGTCTGAGAACACAAACTATGGTTAGGTTTCGGGTAGAGGGCATGGCAGGCCCACTCTGCAGAGTGTGAATTGAGATCTCCTGCCTCTGAAGTCAGGGGGAGGATCAGACGTTGGCTCAGTCTGGAGTTTGTGTCTGTGGTAGCCCCTCCATGAAGGGGAGCCCTCATGAGACCCTGGAGGTTTCCCATGCTGGAGTTTGTGTGGTGCTTCAAACCGCAAGGTTTCCTTCTGCAGGACAGTCGAGACCTGTTGGTTGGCTCCAGGACACCCAATATGGAAGACTCGAGGGCAGGGTTCTAAGGATGGACACCTGGAAAACCCTCCTTGCATTCCAATTTTCTCCTAGAAACAAGGCAGTTTTGATCTACTGGATATGGGGCGAGCTACCCAGGGGCCTGAGTTGAAATGGAGTCCCTGGAGGATAGGTCATAATGTGGGTTTGTGTCCATGGAGACCTTGGAATGTGGCGGTGGCTAAGGAGCCGTGCAGGATTCCCCTACCCAGAGGGTTTGACACAGCTCCAAGGAGCTAGCCTCTCATGTGGAGACGAGGGGTGTTCTGTTTGGTGCCTCAGGAAATCCCCATATGCTGGTATTCGAAACCAGGTCTCTGAGTAGAGACGTCTGGGTTCATAGCTAGGGTTCGTATTCGGGCCTAGGGGCTTTCTGTTTCAATCTTCTGTCTCTGGGGACATCTGTCTATGATTCTGAGAGGAAGTAGTTGCTCATCTTGTGTCAGAATGCTCCTGTTTGTCCAGGGAGGCATACACTTTTGGGATGGCCTCGGGGGCCTTGGAGGTTTCTGCTAATCTGTGGGGTTGTGACCACTGGAATAGGCACAGTTACCTTGGAGTTGGCAGGCACAGTCCTGCGGTATGGCTCCAGAGGCCTCAGCCTTGACGGTGTGTGGGCCAGGGCTGTGTTGACAGACGTCTGAAAACCCTAAATTGGCTTAGGGTTGGGGCCGAGGGTATGGCAGGCCCGATCTACAGAGCGTGAGGGCAGCTCCTCGGGATTTGAAAGAAGAGCGAGTGTGTGGCGTGGTCGCTCAGGCTTTTATCTCTGCCTTTTGAGTCAAGGATGGCCGTGAAATGGAGGGGTGGCCTCCTGGGCCATGAACGAGTCTCCCTCTCTGGGTGTGTGGCTCAGCTCCCAAGAGTTTGGTGTCATTCTGTGGGAAGGGAGGAGTCCTGTTCTCTGCCTCATGTCTCCTTCCAAAAGAGGGATTGCAGAGTATAACCCTGTGTACGGGGGACTGGAAACCTACCTCTGGTTAGGAATGGAACCTAGGGACATGGCAAGCCCCATATGCGGGGTCTCTTGGTCCCGCCGCTGAGAAGCCTTCTTTGAAAATGGGCTCCCGCAGATGGTCACCATGTGTGTTTATGCCCAAGGCAACCCTCAAACATGGGCATGGCCTCATGATCCATGCAGTTTTCTCCTACCCTGAAGTCTTGCCACCATGCCAAAGCAAGGTGTCCTATGTTGGGGAAGGAGGAGTTCTGATCTGTGTATCAAATACTGCCCTGTGCAGGGATTTGAGATAAGGTCTATGTTCAGATTCCTGAAAATCCAGGTTGGGAATACACGACGGCCTAAGGCCATGGTGGTCTGATGTGCTGGGCATGTGGCCAGCTGTATGTGTGTCTCCTGGGAGGTCTGGGGTCAGGCTGTGTCAGACAGAGTATTCGTGCCCAGGGCAGCCTATGAAATTGGGGTGTGTTCGAGGGCCGTGCAGGTTCATCCTCACTTGGGGTTTCTGGGCAGCCCCATAGGGCAACATTTTTCTTCTGATTTGCAGGCAGAGTGCTGGGTTGTTCTTCCGGAATTGCAGTTGGGAGGGCTTGAGGACCTGGAGTGTGCGGAAGGAAGTCTGAAAACTCAAGCTATGGTTAGGTTTCAGGCTGAGGGCATGCTAGGCCCACTCTGCAGAGGCTGAATCGAGATGTCCTTCCTCCGAAGTTATGGAGTGGATCAGACTTTAGCTCAGGCTGGAGTTCGTTTCCATGATGGCCCCTTCATGAATGGGGTCCATTTGAGAGCTGGTGGGTTGTGAGATGCTTCAAACAGCAAGGTTTCCTTCTGTGGGACAGTCGAGCCCTGTTGGTTGGCTCCAGGACACCCAACATTGAAAGACTCAAGAGCATGGTTCTAAGGATGGACCCCTGGAAACCCTACCTTGCATTCCCACCTTCTCCTAACAAATGTAGATTCAGTCTGCTGGATCTGGGGCGAGCTACTCATGGGGCTGAGTTGAAATTGTGTCTCCTGAGGATGGTTCATAATGTGGTATTGCTCCATGGAGACCTTGGAATGTGGCAGTGGATCAGGGGACGTGCAGGATTCTCCTACCCAGAGGGTTTGACACAGTTCCAAGGAGCAAGCTTCCCATGAGGAGATGAGAGGTGTTCTGTTTGGTGCCTCAGGAAACCCCCTTATGCTGGTATTTGAAACTAGGCCTCTGAGGAGAGATTCCTCGACACCAAACCTAGGGTTCAGATTCTGGCCTAGGGGCCTGTCTGGTTCAATCTTCTGTCTCTGGGGGCATCTGTCTGCGTGTCTGAGTGGAGGTAGTTGCTCAGCTTGTGTTAGAATGCCACTGTTTATCCAGGGCCGCCTACACTATTAGAATGGCCTCAGGGGCCTTGGAGGTTTCTGCTAATCTGTGAGGTTGTGACCAACACTGGAATGGACACAGTTCCTTGGAATTGGCAGGCACAGTCCTGCGGTGTGGCTCCAGAAGCCTCAGCCTGGACAATGTGTTGGCCAGGGCTGTGTTGACAGAAGTCTGAAAACACAAACTCGTCTTAGGTTTGGGGCGAGGGTATGGCAGGCCCAATCTACAGAGCGTGAGTGGAGCTCCTCGGGATTTGAAAGAAGGGCGAGTGTGAGGCTGTCACTTAGGTTTTTATGTCTGCATTTTGTTTCAAGGATGGGTGTGAAATGGAGGGGTTACCTCATGGGTCAAGGACGAGTCTCCCCGACTGGGTAAGTGGCCCAGCTCCCAAGAGTTTGGGGTCATTCTGTGGGAAGGGAGGAGTCCTGTTCTCTGCCTCATGTATCCCTCCAAAAGAGGGATCCTAGAGTAGAACCCTGTGTATGGGCGACTGGAAACCCCAACACTGGTTAGGATTGCGGGGCTAGGGGCATGGCAAGCCCCTTATGTGGGCACTCTTGGTCCAGCCGCTGTGAGGCTTTCTTTGAAAATGGAGCTCCCGCTGATGGTCACCATGGTTGATTGTGCCCAAGAGGGCCCTGAAGCTTTGGCGTGCCCTCATGGGCCATGCAGGTGTCTCCTACCCTGAGGGCTTGAAACCATGCCAACAGCAAGTTTTCTTGCCATGGGGAAGGAGGAGTTCTGATTTGGGTTTCAGGTTTCCTCCTGTGCAGGGATTAAAGATAAAGTCTAGGATCAGAAGCCTGAAAACCCAGGTTGGGACGAGATATGGCCTCTGGCCATGGCGGGTCTGATGTGCTAGGTATGCATCCAACTGTCTCGTTTCTGTCTGGAGTTCTGTTCTCAGGCTGTGTCAGACAGAGCATTAGTGCATAGGGCAGCCCATGAAATTTGGGTGCAGTTGAGGACCGTGCAGATTGATCCTCACTTGGGGATACTGGTAAGTATCCCCATGCTCATAGGGCAACGTTTTCCTTATGGGCAGAAGGTAGAGTGCTGTGATGTGGCTCCAGAATTCCCAATCTGGAGGGCCTATTGGCCAGGAGTGTGAGGATGGAAGTCTGAAAACACAAGCTGCTGTTAGGTTTCGGGCCAAGGGCACAGAAGGCCTACCGTGCAGAGGCTGAAACGAGATCTCCTGCATCTGAAGTGCGGGCGAGGATCAGATGTTGGCTCAGGCTGGAGTTGGTGTCCATGATCGTCCCTTCAGGAAGTGGGGGCCTCATGACCCATGGAGGGTTTCCCACGCTGGGGGGTTGTGAGCTGCTCCAAACTGCAGTTTCCTTCTACGGGAGAGTCAAGTCCTGTTGGATGGATCTAGGATGCCCCATATGCAAAGACTCGAGACAAGGGTTCTAAGGATGGATGCCTGGACACCCCACCTCGCATTCCCATTGGCTCCTAGTGACAAGACTGGTGCGATCTGCTGCCTCTGGGGTGAGCTACCCAGGGGACTGAGTTGAAATGGACTCTCATGAGGATGAGTCATAAGGTGGGCTTGTGTCCATGGAGACCTTGTGGAATGTGGCAGTGGCTCAGGGTCCCTTCAGGATTCTCCTACCGGGCGGGATTGACACAGCTCCAAAGAGCAAGCTTCCCATGTGGAAATGAGAGGTGTTCTGTTTGGTGCCTCAGGAAAGGCCAACATGCTGGTATTCGAAATCAGGCCTTAGAGGAGAGACACCAGGAAACCAAAGGTAGCATTCAGATTGGGGCCTAGGGGCCTATCCAGTTCAATCTTCTGTCTCTGGGGACATCTGTCTGCGTGCTTGACTGGAGGGAGTTGGTCAGCTTGTGGCAGAATGCCCATGTTTGAGCAGGGAGGCCTGCACTATTATGATGGCCTCGGGGGCCTTGGAGGTTTCTCCTAATCTGTAGGGTTGTGGCCAATGTAATGGGCACGGTTTCCTTGGAGAGGGAAGGCACTGTCCAGTGGTGTGGCTCCAGAGGCCCAAGCCTAGAGGGTGTGTGGACCAGGGCTTGGGACAGGAGTCTGAAAATCCAAACTTGGCTTAGGTTTTTTTTCTGAGCATATGGCAGCCATAATCTCCAGACCGTGAGGGGAGCTCCTTGGCATATGAAAGAAGGGCGCATGTGAGACGGTTGCTCAGTCTTTTGTCTTTGGATTTTGTGTAAAGGATGGCCTTGGAATGCAGGGGTGGCCACATAGGCCATGGATGAGTCTCCCTCTCTGGGGATTTGGCATGGCTCTCAAGAGTTTGGGGCCATTCTGTGGGAAGGGAGGATTCCTGTTTTCTGCCTCAGCTGTTCCTCCAAAAGATGGATTCCAGAGCAGAGCCTTGAGTATGGCCAAACTGACGACCTGATCTCTGGTTAGGATTGGGGCCCTCGGGGCATGGTAAGCCCCATATGCGGGCTCTTGGTCCAGCCACTGAGAGGCATTACTTGAACACGGGGCTCGAGCTGAGGGTCACAATGCGTGTTTGTTCCCAAGGCAGCCGTCAAGCAGGGGCGTGGCCTCTTGGGTCATGCAGGTCTCTCCTACCCTGAAGGTTTGACACCATGCCAAGAGCAAGGTTTCCTGCCATGTTGCAGGAGGAATTCTGATTTGCGCATCAGGTTCCCACCTTTGCAGGGATTGGAGATAAGGTCTAGGATCAGATGCCTGAAAACCCAGGTTGGGAAAGATGACAGCCAAAGGCCATGGTGGGTCGGATGTGCTGGTTGTGTGGCCAGCTGTCTGGGTGTCTGTCGGGATGTCTGGGCTGAGGCTGTGTCAGACAGAGCATTCGTGCCCAGTGCATCCTATGAAATTGGGGTGTAGACGAGGGCTATGCGGGTTGATCCTCATTTGTGGTTTCTGGGCATCCCCGTAGGGCAATGTTTTTCTTCTTGTGGTCAGGCAGAGTGCTGTGCTGTGGCTCTGGAATTCCCAAACTGGAGGGCTTGTGGGCCAGGAGTGTGAGGACGGAAGTCTGGAAACAGAAGCTGGGGTTAGGTTTCGGGCCAAGGGCACAGCAGGCCTACCATGCAGAGGCTAATTCGAGATCTCCTGCATCTAAAGTCAGGGCGAGGATCAGACGTTGGCTCACACTGGAGTTTGTGTCCATGATGGCCCCTTCAGGAATTGGTGGCCTCAAGAGGCCATGGAGGTTTTCCCACACAGGGGGTTGTGAGCTTCTCCAAACCGCAAAATTTCCTTCAGGAAACTCGTCGAGTCCTGCTGGATGGCTCCAGGACGTCCCATACGGAATGACGAGAGCAGAGTTCTAAGGATGGATGCATGGACACAAAACCTTGCATTCCCATTGGCTCCTAGTGACAAGACCTGTGTGATCTGCTGCCTCTGCGGTGAGCTACCCAGGGGGATGTGTTGAAATGGACTCCCAGGAGGATGGGTCATAATGTAGGCTTGTGTCCAGTAAGACCTTGGAATGTGGCAGTGGCTCAGGGGCCCTTCAGGATTCATCTACCGGGAGGGGTTGACACAGCTCCAAAGAGCAAGCTTCCCATGTGGAGACAAGAGGTGTTCTGTTTGGTGCCTCAGCAAAGCCCCACATGCTGTTATTCGAAACCAGGCCTCAGAGGCGAGATGCCTGGAAAACAAACCAAACCAAACCAAAGGTAGGGTTCAGATTCGGGCCTCGGGGCAAGTCCAGTTCAATCTTCTATCTTTGGGGACATCTGTCTGCGTGTCTGATTGGAGGGAGTTGCTCAGCTTGTGTCAGAATTCCCCTGTTTGTACAGGGAGGCTTGCACTATTGGGATGGCCTATGGGGGCTTGGAGGTTTCTCCTAATCTGTAGGGTTGTGGCCAATGGAATGGACACAGTATTCTTGGAGATGGCAGGCACAGTCCTGCAGGGTGGCTCTAGAGGCCCAAGACTAGAGGGTGTGTGGCCCTGGGATTTGGGGACAGAAGTGTGAAAACACAAACTCGGCTTAGGATTTGTTCTGAGGGTATGACAGGCACGATCTTCAGACCGTGAGGGTAGCTCCTTGGGATATGAAAGAAGGGCACATGTGAGACAGTTGCTCAGGCTTTTGTCTCTGAATTTTCTGTTCAAGGATGGCGTGGAATGCAGGGTTAGCTGCATAGGCCATGGATGAGTATCCCTATCTGGGGATTTGGCCCGTCTCTCAAGAGTGTGGGGCCATTCTGTGGGAAGGGAGGAGTCCTGTTTTCTGCCTCAGCTGTCCCTCCAAAAGATGGATCCCAGAGCAGAGCCCTGGGTATGAGCGACTGGAAAACCTTAACTCTGGCTAGGATTGGGGGCCTCGGGGCATGGCAAGCCTTATATGCGGGCTCTTGGTCCAGCCCCTGAGAGGCCTTACTTGATCATGGGGCTCATGCTGAGGGTCACAATGAGTGTTTGTGCCCAAGGCAGCCCTCAGGCATCAGCGTGGCCTAATGGGTCATGCAGGTCTCTCCTAACTTTAGGGTTTGACACCATGCCAACAGCAAGGTTTCCTGCCATGGAGCAGGGGGAATTCTGATTTGTGTGTCAGGTTCCCCCCTCTGCAGGGATTGGAGATAAGGTCTAGGTTCAGATGCCTGAAAAACCCAGGATGGGAAGAGATGACGGCCTAAGGCCGTGGCGGGTTGGATGTGCTTGGTGTGCGGCCAGCTGTCTGGGTGTCTGTTGGGAGGTCTGGGCTGAGGCTGTGTCAGACAGAGCATTCATGCCCAGGGAATCCTATGAAATTGAGGTGCGGTCGACGACCATGCGGGTTGTTCCTCATTTGGGATTTCTGGGTAGCCCCATAGGGCAACGTTTTTCATTGGATGGCAGGCAGAGTGCTGCGGTGTGGCTCCCAATCTGGAATTCCCAATCTGGAGGTCTTGCGGGCCAGGAGTGTGAGGACAGGAGTCTGAATACACAAGCTGGGGATAGGTTTTGGGCCGAGGGCACAGAAGGCCTACAGTGCGGAGGCTGAATTGAGATCTGCTGCATCTGAAATCAGGGCAAGAATCAGATGTGGGCTCAGGCTGGAGATTGTGTCCTTGATGGCCCCTTCAGGATGTGGGGTCCTCATGAGGCCATGGAGGTTTTCACAAGGTGGGGTTGTGAGCTTCCCCAAAGCGCATGGTTTCCTTTTGCAGGACAGTCGAGTCCTGCTGGATGGCTCCAGGACGCCCCATACAGAAAGACTCGAGAGAAGGGTTCTAAGGATTGATTCCTGAACACCCCACCTTGCATTCCCATTGGCTCCTAACGACAAGGCCGGTTCCATCTGCTAGCTCTTGGTGAGCTACCCAGGGACTGAGTTGAAATGGACTCTCATGAGGATGGGTCATAATGTGGGTTTATGTCCATGGAGACCTTGGAATGTGGCGGTGGCTCAGGGGCCCTTCAGGATTCTTCGACCTGGAGGGATTGACACAGCCCCAAAGAGCAAGCTTACCATGTGGAGACGAGAGGTGTTCTGTTTGGTGGCTCAGGAAAGCCCCATATGCTGGTATTTGAAACCAAGCCTCAGAGGACAGACGCCTGGTAAGCAAAGCTTTGGTTCGGATTGGGGCTAGGGGCCTATCCAGTTCAATCTTCTTCATCTGGGGACATCCGTCTGTGTGTCTGATTGGAGGGAGTTGCTCAGCTTGTGTCAGAATGCCCCTGTTTGTACAGGGAGTCTTGCACGATTGGGATGGCCTCGTGGTCCTTTGAGGTTTCTCCTAACCTGTAGGGTTGTGACCATTGAAATGGGCACTGTAAACATGGGGAGGGCAGGCACAGTACTGCATTGTGGCTCCAGAGGCTCCAGCCTAGAGGGTGTGTGGACCAGGGCTTTGGGGACAGCAGTATCAAAACACAAACTCGGCTTAGGTTTTGTTCTGAGGGTATGACAGGATCGATCTCCAGACCATGAGAGGAGCACTTTGGGATATGAAAGAAGGGCACGTGTGAGAGAGTTGCTCAGGCTTTTGTCTCTGGATTTTCTGTCAAGGATCGCTGTGGAATAAAGGGGTGGCCTTATGGGCCATGGATGAATCTCCTTCTCTGGGGATTTGGGCCAACTCTGAAGAGTTTGGGGCCATTCTGTGGGAAGGGAGGAGTCATGTTTTATGCCTCAGGTTTCCCTCCAAAGGACGGATTCCAAAGCAGAGCCCCGGGTAGGGGTGACTGGAACATCTGAACTCTGCTTAGGATTGAGGGCCTTGGAGCATGGCAAGCCCCATATGCAGGCCCTTGGTTCTGCCATTGAGAGGCCTTACTTGAACACCGGACTCCCGCTGAGGGTCACAATGCGTGTTTGTGCCCAGGCGGCCATCAAGCATGGGCGTGTCCTCATGGGCCATGCTGGTCTCTCCTACCCTGAAGGTTTGACACCATGCTAACAGCAAGGTTTCCTGTCATGGGGCAGGAGCAGTTCTGATTTGTGCATCAGGTTTCCCCCTGTGTAGGGATTGGAGATATGGTCTAGTTCCAGATGCCTGAAAACCCAGGTTGGGAAGAGATTATGGCCTAAGTCCATGGCAGGTCGGATGTGCTGCGTGTGTGGCCAGCTGTCTGGGTGTCTGTCTGGAGGTCTGGGCTGAGGCTGTTTCAGACAGAACATTAGTGCCAAGGGCATCCTATGAAATTGGGGTGCAGTCAACGGCCGTGCGGGTTGTTCCTCATTTGGGGTTTCCGGGCAGCCCCATAGAGCAACGTTTTTCTTCTGGTGGGAAGGCAGAGTGCTGCACTGTGGCTCCAGAATTCCCAATCTGGAGGGCTTGCGGGCCAGGAGCCTGAGGACAGAAGTCTGAAAACACAAGGTTGGGTTTGGTTTCAGGAAGAGGGCGCAGCAGGCCTACTGTGCAGAGGCTGAATGGAGACCTCCTAAATCTGAAATCAGGGCGAGAATCAGACTTTGGCTCAGGCTGGAGATTGTGTCCTTGATGGCCCCTTCAGGATGTGGGGGCCTCAAGAGGCCATGGAGGTTTTCCCACCCTGGATGTTGTGAGCTGCTCCAAACTGCAAGGTTTCCTTCTGCGGGACAGTCGAATCCCGTTGGATGGCTCCAGGACACCCCATATGGAAGGACTCAAGAGAAGGGTTCTAAGGATGGATTCCTGGACAACCCTCCTCACATTCCCATTGGCTCCTATCGACCAGGCCGGTTCTATCTACTAGCTCTTGGGTGTGCTACCCGGGGGCTGAGTTGAAATGGACTCTCATGAGGATGGGTCATAATGTGGGCTTGTGTCCATGGAGACCTTGGATTGTGGCGGTGGCTCAGGGGATCTTCAGGATTCCCCGACCCGGAGGGATTGACACAGTTCCAAAGAGCAAGCTTACCATGTGGAGACGAGAGGTGTTCTGTTTGGTGCCTCACGAAAGCCCCATATGCTATATTACTCAAGGACCTTAACTTCTCTTCTGAGAATGGGGTTGGTGCTTTTACTGTTGAGTGTCAAATTGTAATATCATGTTAGAGTCAGGTAGAAATATGACCTTCTTATTATCCTTATTGGAGTTTAAGTCTGGTTTAAGGAGATTCATGTGTCATGTTGACCTGGAGTTTGTTATTTGTGATGGTTAATTTTATGTGCCCATCTGATTGGTCACACAGTGCCCAGATTAAATATTATTTCTGGATGAATCTGTGAGTGTGTTCCAGATGAACTTAGTATGAAAACTGATGGACTCAGGAAAATAGATTGCTCTCCCCAGTGTGGGTGGGCCTCACCTAATCTGTTGAGGGCATGAATAGAATAAGAGGGAGAGGAAGGAAGAACTTGCCCTTGCTTTTCACCATTGAGCTGGGACGCCTCATCTCATCTCCTGGTCCTCGGATTAGAGTCTACATAACTGGTTTCCTGGTCCCCAAGTCCTGGGTGTGGTACTGAGTAACCCCAACTTTCTTGGGTCTCTAGCTTGCAGGCTGCAGATTGTGGGACACCTCCACCTCCACTGTGGTGTGAGTCAATTCCCCGTTACACGCATGCACGTGCACACATGCACACACACACACACACATACACACACACACGCTCACACACCATGCAGGTTCTTCTTCTTTGGAGAACCCTGACTAATACGACATGTAACCCCCATCATAATCATACAGAATAGTTTCTGCTCCAAAATCCCCGGTGCTCTACCCACTCATCCCCCTCTCCTCCCAAACCTCAGACAGCCACTGATCTTTTTACTGTATCTCTAGTGTTGTCTTTCAAAGTGTCACAGAGTTGGAATCACACAGTATGTAGCCCTTTTATATTGTCTTCTTTCACTTGGGAATATGCATTTAAGGTTCTTGCATGTCTTTTCATGGCTGGACAGGTCATTGCTTTATATCACTAAATAATATTCCATTATAGGACTATTAGCATGGTTCCTTTGCCCACCCACTTAGGAAGGACATGTTGGTTGCTTCCAATTTGTGGGAAATTATGAATAAAAGTTCTACACGCATTCATATGTAGGCATTTTTGTGTATATAGGTTTTTGATCACTGGAGTATATACCACGAAGTTTGATCAACAGCTTGTACATTAAGCGTCTATTTAGTTTTTTTGAGAAACTGCCAAATTGCCTTCTGAAGTGGCTGTACACTTTGTGTTTCCTCCAGCAGTAACTAGAGTTCCTGGGGTTCCCCATCCTCGCCAACATTTGATGTTATCACCATTCTGGATTTGGGGCATTTTAACAGGTGCCTTGTGGTATTTTATTGTTGTTTGAAGTTATAATTCCCTAACCATGTATGATATTGATATCTTTGCATATGCTTATTTGATGTGCTTGAATCTTCATTATTGGTGTGTCTACTAAGGTTTTTTGTCTATTTTTAAATCAGGTTCTTCGGTTTTTGTTTTTGGTGGTTTTTTTTTTTTTAATTTTTTTTTTATTTATTTATTTTTTTTTAGTGTTGATCCTTAAGAGTTCCTTGCATATTTTTATATGAGTCTTTTATAAGACGTGTGTTTTACAAATATTTTCTCCCTCTCTTTGGTCTGTCTCCTCATTATCTTGGTATTCATTTATTTTCTAAGTCTGTAAAATGTTTATTTGTGAGTTTCTTTGGGATAAGATCCCTTGCTTTTTGTTCAAGTTCACTGATTTTTTTTTTCTGCAATATCTAGTCTGCAGTTAGTCTCATCCTGTGTACTTTTTATCTGAGATTTTTTTTCATTTTAATCTCTAGAAAATTGATTTGCTTCTTTTATATACCTTCCCTGCCTCTACTTCATAGGTTCCTTCTGGTAGCTTCTCGAAAATATGGATTATAGTTAAAATGTTTGTTTTAATGTCCTTGTTTAAAAATGTTTTAATCTCTCCATTTCTGGATCAGTGTTAATGGATGGTTATTTTTCCTTCTCATTGCGGTTCAATTGTCCTGCTTCTTGACATGCCCAGTAATGTCTAATGGATGCCAGTCATTGTAATTTTTTACTTTTTTGGAGCTGAATATTTTAGTATTTCTATAAATGTTGTTTAATTTGGTTGGGGGATGTAGTTAAATTACTTGAAAATAATTTTATCTTTTTGGGTCTTGCCTTCAAGGTTTTTTAAGTGGAGGTCTGACAATGTGTAGTTTATGTTGCTGTGTTCCCCACTTTTCAGGACTGAGAAGTATTCTGAGTACTCATGTATTGAAGTTTTCCCATGCTGGCTGGAGAGACTGGGCACTTTTCCTCTGCCCTGTGTGAGTCCCAGGGACATGTATATATATATTTAATTTCAGAGAGAGAGAGAGAGAGAGCACAAACAGGGAGAGGGGCAGAGGGAGAGTGAGAGAGAATTCCAAGCAGACTCTGCACTGAGCTTGGATTTCTAGCAGGACTCCATCTCAGGACCCCAAGATCATGACCCGAGTGGAAACCAAGAGTCATATGTTCAATGGATTGGGCCACCCAGGTGCCCCAGTTCTGATGCTCAGAGGTGGTTCTTTCCCCTGCCTTGATAAGTGTTCTTACAGGAGTATGCTTGTCTGTGCTCATAAACTTCCAGGCCTAGTTTTCACTCACCTCTGCCACTTGCCCATCCTTACTCTGCCACATTCACGCTGGGGTTTTTCCGGTTTCTAGAACAAGCCTGCCTCTTTGCACCAGTTTTTATTCCTTCTACCTGTGCTCTGGAGCACCCAGAGGGGAACAGACTGAGGCTTCTCTCTGCGAGGGAGGTCTGGGTGCAGTTTGATTTCCTCTAAACCTACAAAAACCATCAAGAGCCACCAAGGGGAGAGAAAACAAACAAACAAACCAAACCTCCAGAGAACAAAAGCCTGAAGAACTGGTTTCCTCAGAGCCTACCTCCTTGATGGGGGCGGGAGGATGTAACTCTAGGAACATCATTGACTGAAAACCATGGGGCAGTCCCCTCCCCCAGAAAGCCAGCACCTCCCCCCAAAAATAAACAAGAGGACAACCACTGGTACTTCATAGATACAACTTTTATTTTTACTCATTCCCACTATTCTGGTCCTTTTCACTTCTTTTTATATATAACTTTTTATTTACCATCACAATGAGATGTTTAGTACATCAAATTCCATAATAACCTTTTAACCTGAACTTTTTGATACATATACCTGTGTTTTTATTTTGCTTTTCTATTTTTTTAACTTTTATTTTATTTTATTCATTATTTTTAAAATATTCATATAGAGATAAACTTCAAGGTAATCCCCTTTCCCCAATCAATGCTACCCCTTTTGGTTAAACCAGTTTTAATCCCCCTTGATCTTAGGAAAGTTGAGTCCTTTAACAAATATATCAAAATACATCCAGGAAGAATCAACATAACCTTCCTCACCCACACTGAGAATTTATAACCACTCTCTCATCTTTTTCTTCTGTCAATGTTCTATGTATTTGTTTTTGTCCTGGTAGTATATAAATCTTATACTCGGGGTTCTTTTTGATGAGGTTCTTTTTATTTTTTATTTTTTTCTCTTGTCATCTAATTTGTCAGTCTTTTAGTTTGTCTGTTAATGTTTGTATACTTCATAAATCTTACCTTGGGGCCCATTTGGGCTGGGCCTTCTCCTTTATTTTATCTTTTTTCCTGTCTCTCTCTCTTTTTTTCTTTTTTTCTTTCTTTTTGGTGGAGACTCTTGATGCTCAGAAGCATTCCAGGGTGCTCCTTGCCTGCACCACGATTGATACATTCAGCTACACATCCGTTCAGATATCTCTCACCAAAATGACTAGGAGTAGGAATGCCCAACAGAAGAAAAATTCAGACGCTGGCTCTTTTGCATCAGACCTATTGTATATGGACATAGACAGTATGTCGGAAAGGGAATTCAGGCTAACAATTATCCAGGCAATAGCTAGGTTGGAGAAAGCCCTTGATGACAAATTTGAATTGATTAGGGCAGAACTGAAAGCCACCAGGGATGATGTTCACAATGTTCTCAATGAGTTCCAATCTAATCTAAATCCTCTAAAAGCGGGGTAACTGAGGCAAAAGATAGAATTATTGATCTGGAGGACAAACAGAGAAAAAGGATCAGGAAGAAGACTGGAACAAACAGCTTAGAAGCCACGAAAACAGAATTAGGGAAATAAATGATGTCACAAAAAGTTCCAACGTCAGAATTGATGGAATCCCTGAGGGGTAGGAGAAAGAAAGAAGACTAGAAAATATAGTTGAACAAATTCTCCATGAAAAATTTCCCAATCTCATGAATGGAACCAGCTTTCATGTACTAGATGCAGAAAGGTCTACCCTGAAGATCATAGAATCTAGAAAGACCTCGAGACACCTGATAGTGAAAAGATGAATTATAATTGTAGACAGTAGCTATTGAAAGCAGCTAGGGCAAAGAAATTCTATATGTACAGAGGAAAGCCCATCAGAATAACCTCAGACCTGTCCACAGAAACCTGGTAAGCCAGAAAGGGCTGGCAAGGTGTATTCAGGGCACTAAATGAGAAGAACATGCAGCCAAGAATACTTTACCCAGCAAGACTGACATTTGAAATGGATGGAGAGATAAAGAGCTTCCAAGACTGGGAAGGTTTAAAAGAGTATGCAACCACCAAGGCGACACTGCAGGAAATATTAAGGGGGGGGGCGGTTCTATAAAAGAGGAAAAAACCTAAGAATATCATTGAACAGAAATATTGAGGCAATCTATAGAAACAAAGACTTACAGGTAACACGATGTCAATAAGAACGTATCTCTCAATAATCACTCTCAATGTGAATGGCCGAAATGTGCCCATAAAATGACAGAGAGTTGCAGATTGGATAAAATGACAGGACCCATCCATATGTTGTCTACGAGAGACCCATTTTGAAACTAAGGATACATCCAGACTGAAAGTGAAGGGACAGAGAAGCATCTTTCATGCCAATGGGCCTCAAAAGAAGGTTGGGGTAGCGATTCTCATATCAGATAAATTAGATTTTAAACTAAATACTGCAGTCAGAAATACAGAAGGACACTACATCATTCTTAAAGGGACTATCCACCAAGAAGATCTAACAATTGTAAATATTTATGCCCCCACTATGGGAGCAGCCAATTACAGAAGAAAACTGTTAATCAAAATAATGACTCATATTGATATGAATACATTAATAGTAGGAGATTTTAACATGCCACTCTCAGTAATAGACAGATCATCCATGCAGAAAATCAATAAAGAAACAAGAGCATTGAAGACACATTGGACCAGATGGACCTCATAGATATATACAGAACATTCCACCCTCAAAGAACAGAATACTTATTCTTCTCGAATGCACATGGAACCTTCTCCAGAATAGACCACATACTGGGTCACAAATCAGGGTTCAACCGATACCAAAATATTGAGATTATTCCCTGCATATTCTCATATCACATTGCTTTGAAACTGGAGCTCAACCACAAGGAAAAGTTAGGAAGGATTTCAAACACCTGGAAGCTGAAGACCACCCTGCTTAAGAATGTTTGGACCAACCAGGAGATCAAAGAAGAACTTAAACAATTCCTGGAAACCAATGAGAATGAAGACACTTCGGTCTAAAACCTATGGGATACAGCAAAGGCTGTCCTAAGGGGTAAATACATAGCCATCCAAGCCACCCTCAAAAAAGTTTAAAAATCCAGAATACACCAGCTGTCTCTACATCTTAAAGAACTGCAGAATCAACAACAAATTAATCCAACTCTACACACAAGAAGTGAAATAATCAAGATTAGAGCAGAGATCAATGAGATAGAACCTAGAGATACGGTAGAATGCATCAGTGAAACTAGAAGCTGGTTTTTTGAAAGAATCAATAAGATCTATAATCCATTGGCCAAACTATTCCAAAAGAAAAGAGAAAAGGCCCAAATTAATAAAATTATGAATGACAAGGGAGAGATCACAACTAACAACAATGAAATAGAAACAATCATCAGAAATTATTATCAACAGTTATATGCCAATAAGTTAAGCAACTTAGATGAAATGGATGCATTCCTGGAAAACTATAAACTTCCAAAATTGAACCAGGAAAAAACTGACAACCTGAATGGACTGATATCAAGTAATAAGATTGAAGCAGTAATCAAAAACCTCCCAAAAAACAAGAGCCCAGCACCTGACAAATTCCCTGGGTGGTGCCAGAAATCCTTCACTGCAGTAACTTCCAGAGGACAGATGGTCCTGTCTACTCAGGAAAATCCAATCCGAAGTTCTCCTCTACACTCAGCGGTCTCTGCAATTCACAACTCTTACACATAGAGGCCCCCAAATGACCAGTACTGACCCATAGGTAGGGACGTCTTTATGCCCCAATTCAGCAGGTAGAAGTTACAGAAGATGAGACCATCCTCCTTCAACAACTTTAATGACCGAAGGGTCTAAACTGTTCATGAATCCATGAGGAGGGTGGAGAAGGCTAGCTGAGGACAAAGCAGAAATTGGCACACCACACCACCCCTCCACAACATGTGATATGGGTCACATTCCTCAGGCACTCTGGATGCCCTAAAGCCAAGGAAAGGAAAACAAAAACAGATTCTTCACAAATAGAGATCAAAACACTGCAAGACCTGAGTCTCCCTCAGATTACAAATGTCTTAGTGATTGCCTAGGAAGAGGCTTGCTTGTCAATAGGCTAGCTAACTTCCAGAGACCTCTAACTCTGTTTCCTGAAGCTCTAACATCCCCCTCCCCCCCATAACACTGAGGGAGGCTGAGGCTGAAGGAAATGTCAATAAAATGGAATTTCTTCCCAAACCTGCAGTCCCTTGAGAAGGACCTGTGAGAGGAAAGAGGTAAAATTCCTCCAGGAAGCTCCCAACTATCTTTCTATTAATGCCATCCTAGAAGGAAAAACCGCCTTCACTTGACAAGATCAAAGCCTCCTGTATCCTGGGTGTCCTCTGTCTTCCTGCAACATTCTGGCAAAACCTCCCTTTTTTCTGGCCTCCCCCAGTGCCATCCCAAAGACTCAACCTCCCATCACGACCCCAGCATAGCACCCTTTCTAACCACGGTTCGTGTCCCTGTGCTATAATAAAAATCACCTTTTGCCAGCAAAGCTGTCTCAAGACTTATTTCTTGACCATCAGCCTTGAACTCTAACATCTTTCCTACATCAGTGCTGTCTCTTGTAGGGCTCCGGTGGAAACAACCCTGCAAAACGGTCCCATTTCTGTCAACTCTTCTGTCTCCATCCACCTAACCTTCTGAATATTCTGTGTCCTCTGAGGACTGGACACTTCTGTGATTCTTGCACTGAAACCGTCACATGGCACCTCTTACAGTCCTCGACTTTGTGGAGTTTGCCCATTTTAATCTCCCCAGCATCCCATCCTCACTTTCTCTTTCTCACATGTTTATCTGGTCCATAGGTTCTCATAACCAATACCCTATAACATGTTTCTGCTCCTGAGTAGAGGACTCCATTTCTTTCCCTTGTCATCAAGCTCAATTCTTAACTCTCAGACTTTCGTCTCACAACTTTCAAAATTTCTTTCCCCTAATACCTCTCTACAAGTTTTTTTTCTCCTTTTTTCTCAAACCCTTTTTTCCTTCCTTCCCTTCATTATCTTTTTGTTCTTTTTATTCCTTCCTCCATTCCCCTATTTCTTTCTTTTGTTATGTTACCTTAGGCAACATAGAGTACTTCAGTAGTTTTTCATGTAGTGTTCCATGACTCATTGTGTGGATAAGAAGTGTGAAAGTTGAGAGCTTTGGAGTTAAAAACTGAAATTCCAGAAGTGGATCCCTGGTTCAAATTTCAACATTACTCATTCCTATCTTGGTGGTCAGGAGTCACACCTATAATGTCTTCACCGAAGTATTCCTCCAGCCAACAATTCTTATTCTCTTCAGATCATTCTTTTCTTATGTTTTTCAGTGTGGATAGGCTGACAATTTTCTGATTATACAAAGTATGATTCCTTTTCGCTTAACAAGTGTTTAACAATACCGTGTTAAAATCATCTCTATGCTCTTGCACTGTACAAAAGAAAAAGTAACAAAAATCCAGGTTGCATCTTTGACATTTTTTCTTAGATATATCGTCAGGTTATTATTTAAGTTCATCACAAGGAAGTTCCATTTTCCAGAAAATACAATCACAATTCATCCAAGTGCTTTAACTCTTCATAACAAAGATCACCTTTCCTCCAGTTTCTAATAACATTCTTCATTCCCATTGGAGACCACATGAGCATCACCTTTAAAGGTCCATACTTGTATTGACAGTCCCTTCAGGTCAATGTAGGATTTTCTAACATGCACCTTGCAACTCTTCAAGCTTTTCCCCTCCCATTCCACAAAGTCACTTCCATATTTGTAGGTATTTATTACAGCAGCTCCCTAGTTTTCAATGCAAAAATCTCCATTAGGTTGCTAGGGCTGTGTTAACAAAATGCCAGCCCCAGGCTGGGTGGCTTAAACACAAGAAATTTACTTTTTCAGAATTCTGGAAGATGGAAGTCTAAAATTAAGATATCAGAAGGTTTGTTTTCTCCTGAAGCTTCTTTTCTTGGCTTGGAGACAGGACTTTCTTTCTGTGTGCTCACATGGTCTTTCCCATGCATGTCCATCCTAGATGTCTCTCCCCATTATTATAAGGACACCTGACTTTTTGAATAGGATTTGATTAGGATTTAATTATGATTTCATTTAACCTATTCAATTATGAATTAATTTCACCTAAGTTTTTCTTTAAAAGTTTAATCTTTTTTTAAAAGATTTTATTTATATATTTGACAAAGAGAGATGACATGTAGGCAGAGAAACAGGCAGAGAGAGAGGGAAAGCAGGCTACGTGCTGAACAGAGAGCCAAATAAGGGACTCAATCCCTGGACCCCAAGAAAAAAAAAGTGTGTGTGTGTGTGTAGAGAGAGAGAGAGACTATATATATAAAATGTACAGGTGGAAGATACCAATAATACACAGATAGAAGATAGATCAACGATAGATAGATAGATAGATAGATAGATAGATAGATAGATAGATAGATAGACGATAGATGATAATGGGCAATTGGGTCACACAATTGGGTGGGGGCATGGGATCAGTTATGGGGAGAAGGATTGCTTGACCTTGCATAGGGGAAGGGGGGTGGGCAGCGTCCCCAGAGTAGGGTGGGAAGCAGATAGTCAGGGTGGTGAGGACAGGCGGGCAGGGCATGGATGAGTGATGGCAATGCAGGTGCCTCTGGGGATGAACCTGCCCCTCTGCTCAGTGAATGCAGCGCACGCATGCATGGTGCCTGGACCTTCCACTGCTGCTGCCTTTGCAAGTGTGTCTTTGCAGCCCTGCATGGTCTCCTCCAGCAGATACCGGCAGCTAAGGTAAGTGGATTGGCATCCTGTGCACATAGTCCGCGCTCCCAGGCATTGCTCCTTTATAACTACCAATGCATAGAGATCTAGCTGTGGCAGGAGACAGAGAAATGAGAAACTGGGTTGACTGTTTAGTTAGAAAAGTCAAATTCATTGTGATTAGTATGGCTTATTATTTTTATGTTATAATTATTTTGTGTTTGTTATACTATGGTATATATTATATTTACAATGATTATATGTTGGTCATTGATATTGTCATTATTTTTTAAATGATTCCTAAGTTCACTATGCCCAGATGGCTGGGTTTAAATGTGTTTTTCCAAACAGTGCCCTTTATTGTCCTTTCAGTGAGCACACTGTGGGGAGTAGACAAGGTGCTAAGCAGAGCCAAGCCTGGCAGGGATTAATTAAGGGTTAAAGTTAAGGAATAAATCTCCAGTGATTTACCTACACCAAGCCACAACCTCTCCTCAGCTGTAAAATGAGGACGGTACTGGAACAGCACAGGAACAGGCATGGATGGCCAGGCAGTGCCCTTTAGAACCAACCAGGCAGTGTTCTCAAAGAGGGAACGTGGTTTGTAAGGACAACTCAGGCCTCCCACACATATTAAAAGTCAGGAGGGTGTGGAGAACACACAGGGTGAACACTCATTTGTGAGACATCTGAGCAGTTTATACAAATACACAAGCTATGTTCAAACGTGATTATTTTATCTGCAACTAATAATTAGAAGCAAATTCATGGTTAACTTCAGATATAATCAGGGTCATAGAGAAGCCGCAACCTTCTATGAATCTGTAAGTGTTAAGCATGAGTCTTTAGAGAATAAGCATATGTCTTCAGCAGGTATCTAGCATATTCAATTTAAACTTAGAGTTTAAACACCTGAATCTCTTTCCCTTCTCCATATGACTCAATGTAGCACTTTGTTTTTCTCAGCAGTTTCACAGAACCTCTCTCAGTAATTTAATAATTATGGGAATTCCAACAATGGTTCCAGAAATTTAGGTGATTCCCTTCTGTAGAAAGCAAATATAAACAAGTGTAGGAAGTGTCTTTATTATGTAGCCTTTAGGATAAAATGGGTAAAATGATTAAGGAAAAGAAAATAGCAGCCATTTAAAGGCATTGGATACTGAATACAAGCATATAACAAATTAATAAGTTTTTTTTCTTTTATTTGACAGAGAGAGAGATCACAAGTAGGCAGAGAGGCAGACGGGGGGGGGGGGGAGAAGGCTCCCCGCCAAGCAGAGAGCCTGATGTGGGGCTCGATCCCAGGACCCTGAGATCATGACCTGAGCTGAAGGCAGAGGTGCCACCACCAGCCACCCAGGTGCCCTCAAGAAGTTTTTACTTAAAAATGACAAGAGCTCAAAATGAGAATGGTGGAAGACTGATTTTCTTGTCTAGAACTTCTTCCTTGTCTATTTCCCCTTAACACACACCCAGATCAATCTGGAAGAACTGTAATTTTACCTCAAAAAGAATATGCACTTCTGCTGGGAGAGTCGACCACAGTTCTGGATGGAGAGTGAAAATCTGCAGCTTGCTCACCTTAACTGAAAGACTTGGCTTAAAATCACAGAGAAAATCTGCAAGTATGTTAACCCAACTTTGCATTCTGCTTTGTGCCAATCAGCAGGCTAAAAGTTTATGAGGGAGAACTTACACATTAAAAAAAAAAGGAAGAAAAGGAGTGAAATAACCTCTCATTCCTGAGCTTTGTCATCAGAAACAAACTCTAGAAATCAGGCAAAATGCAAAAGGCAAGGGACTTTTCAAAGCGTAGTCTTTTCAAAGACTACAACTTTGAATGGGTCTCTCAACCCACATACTGCTCCATTGGAAGAGACTGGAAGCCTGCTAAATTTGAGTGCTTGAGCACAACTTTTGTGTATCAAATAAAAGTGCTAAGGCAAAGGCAAAGGAAATATGACTTAAGCTAAAAGTTTAAAACAACCCATCACACATGGAGATATGTTATCATGATTCCCCTTTAGAAAGAAGGAGGGTCAAAAAGGCAATAGGATGATATGTTCAAATAGCTAAAAGAAAATATTTGTCTATTGAGATTCTATTTCAGCAAAACAATCCCTCAAAAATGGCAAAATACACTGTTGGATAAGCAAAAACAGATGTTTTACTAGCATTCACTACCAAACAAATAAACAAGAAACAAAACATTAGGGCAAAAAGAAAATCGAAAATTGCAATCATAGCAAAAAGTTGATACATTCTGAATATACAGTATGAAGCAGATTGGATCAATGAAGCTGATATGATTTGAAGTTAATTGATTTTACCAGTATTAAATTACTATTAACCAGAGGTAGATTGTGATGTTAAAGATGATATTATAATTAAAGCAACCACTATGAAAAGCTTGGTAATATTGGTAAAAAAACAGGAAAATAATTAAAGTGTTGTAAAGATACTTGTCTACAACAGAAAAAAAAGAGATAAAGAAGGATCATAGGGATATAAAATGAAGAGACACAAAAATCAAATACTAAAATGGCAGATGAAAACTGAAATTTATCACTAATTGCATTAAACCTGAATGAGATAAACACTCTAATCACAAGTAAGAGATCATCAAAGTGCCTGGGTGGCTTAGCTGGCTCAGGGTCTGATTCATGATTTTGGAATCGGTAATGACTGCAATCGTGGGATTAGGTCCCACATTATGCTCTGACCTCAGCATGGAGTCTGATTGTCGCTCTCCCTCTGCCCCCCCCACATGCTCTATATTTATCTCTAAAACACATACATACATACATACATACATACATACATACATAAAATCTAAAGAAAGAGATTGTTTTATTGGAATAGAAAACAAAAAACAAAATACAAGATCTCACTACATGGTTTTTTAAAAAATGATTTAATTTCTTTTTAGTGCAACAGTATTCATTGTTTTTGCACCACACCCAGTGCACCATGCAATATGTGCCCTCCCTAATACCCATCAGCAGGCTCCCCTAAGCTCTCACCCCCACCTCTTCAAAACACCTCAGGTTATATTTCAGAGTCCATAGTCTCTTCAGGGTTCACCTCCCGTTCCAATTTCCCTCAACTCCCTTCTCCTGTCCATCTCCCCATGTCCTCCATATTATTTTTTATGCTCCACAAATAAGTGAAACCATATGATAATTGACTCTTTCTGCTTGACTTATTTCACTCAGCATAATCTTTTCCAGTCCCGTCCATGTTGCTATTCATCCTTTGTCCATGTATTCATCCATGTCCATGTATTCATCCTTTCGGATGGAGGCATAATACTCCATAGTCCATATGGACCACATCTTCCTTATCCATTTGTCTGTTGAAGGGCATCTTGGTTCTTTGCACAGTTTGGCGACCGTGGCCATTGCTGCTATAAATATTGGGGTACAGATGGCCCTTATTTTCGCCGCACCTGTA
This sequence comes from Mellivora capensis, assembly GCA_004024625.1. NCBI lineage: Eukaryota > Metazoa > Chordata > Mammalia > Carnivora > Mustelidae > Mellivora > Mellivora capensis. The sequence continues at coordinate 37,889 of PISX010009443.1, forward strand.
TCTTTGGTGTAAATACCCAGTAGTGCATTGCAGGGTCATAGGGAAGCTCTGTTTTTAACTTCTTGAGGAATCTCCACACTATTCTCCAAAGTGGCTGCGCCAACTTGCATTCCCACCAACAGTCTAAGAGGGTTCGGTTCCCCTTTCTCCACATCCTCTCCAACACACGTTGTTTCCTGTTGCTAATTTTGGCCATTCTCACGGGTGTGAGGTTGTATCTCAATGTGGTTTTAATTTGAATCTCCCTGATGGCTAGTGATGATGAACATTTTTTCATGTGTCTGATAGCCATTTGTATGTCTTCATTGGAGAAGTGTCTGTTCATGTCTTCTGCCCATTTTTTGACATGATTATCTGTTTTGTGCGTGTTGAGTTTGAGAAGTTCTTTATAGATCATGGATATCAACCTGTTGTCTATACTGTCATTTGCAAATATCTTCTCCAATTCCGTGGGTTGCCTCTTTGTTTTGTTGCCTGTTTCCTTTGCTGTGCAGAAGCTTTTGATCTTGATGAAGTCCCAAAAGTCCATTTTCGCTTTTGTTTCCTTTGCCTTTGGAGACATATCTTAAAAGATGTTGCTGCGGCTGATATCGAAGAATTACTGCCTATGTTCTCCTCTAGGATTCTGATGAAATCCTGTCTCACATTGGGGTCTTTTATCCATATCGAGTTTATCTTTGTGTACGGTGTAAGAGAATGGTCGAGTTTCATTCTTCTACATATAGATGTCCAATTTTCCCAGCACAATTTATTGAACAGACTGTCTTTTTTCCACTGGATATTTTTTCCTGCTTTGCAAAGATTATTTGACCATAGAGTTGAGGGTCCATATCTGGGCTCTTCACTCTGTTCCACTGGTCTATGTGTCTGTTTTTATGCCAGTACCATGCTGTCTTGGTGATCACAGATTTGTAGTAAAACTTGAAATCAGGTAGTGAGATGCCACCAGTTTTATTTTTGTTTTTCCTTAGCAATTGCAATTTAAATTGCAATTTCCTTAGAAATTCGGAGTCTCTTCTGATTCCATACAAATTTTAGGATTATTTGCTCCAGCTCTTTGAAAAATACGGGTGGAATTTTGACCGGAATGGCATTAAAAGTATAGATTGCTCTAGGTAGTATAGACATATTAACAATGTTTATTCTTCTGATCCAAGAGCATGGAATTGTCTTCCATCTTTTTGTGTCTTCTTCAATTTCTTTCAAGAGTGTTCTGTAGTTCCTCGAGTACAGATCCTTTACCTCTTTGGTTAGTTTTATTTCCAGGTATCTTATGGATCTTGTCCTATAGTAAATGGAATCAATTCCCTAAATTCCCTTTCCGTATTTTCATTGTTAGTATATAAGAAAGCCACTGATTTCTGTACATTGACTTTGTATCTTGCCACATTACTGAATTCCTCTATGAGTTCTAGTAGTTTGGAGGTGGGGTCTTTTGCGTTTTCCATATAAAGAATCATGTCATCTGCGAAGAGAGTGTGTTTGACTTCTTCATTGCCAATTTGGATACCTTTTATTTCTCTTTGTTGTATGATTGCTGTTACTAGGACTTCTAATACTATGTTGAACAAGAGTGGTGAATGTGAGCATACGTGTCGTGTTCCTGATCTCAAAGGGAAGGATGTGAGCTTTTGCCCATTGAGGATGATGTTTGCTGTGGGTCTTTCATTGATAGATTTTATGAAGTTCAGGAATGTTCCCTCTATCCCTATACTTTGAAGCGTTTTAATCAGGAACGGATGCTGAATTTTTTCAAATGCTTTTTCTGCATCAGTTGAGAGGACCATGTGGTTCTTCTCTCTTCTCTTATTGATTTGTACTATCACATTAATTGGTTTGTGAATGTTGAACCATCCTTGTAACCCAGGGATGAATCCCACCTGGTCATGGTGGATAATCTTTTTAATGTGCAGTTGGATCCTGTTTGTTAGGATCTTGTTGAGAATCTTGGCATCCATATTAATCAGTGTTATTGGTCTGATATTCTTCTTTTTGGTGTGGTCTTTGCCTGGTTTGAGGTTGAAAGATATTTCTCCAGGGTAATGCTGGCTTCATAAAAGGTGCCTGGAAGTTTTCCTTCTGCTTCAATTTTTTGAAACAGCTTCAGGAGAATAGTTGTTATTTCTTCTTTGAAAGTTTGGTAGAATTCCCCCAGGGAATCCATCAGGTCCTGGGCTCTTGTTTTTTAGGAGGTTTTTGATAACTGCTTCAATATCGTTACTAGATATCAATCTATTCAGGTTGTCAATTTCTCCCTAGTTCAATTTTGGGAGTTTATATTTTTCCAGGAGTGCACCCATTTCATCTAGGTTGCTTAACTTATTGGCATATAACTGTTGATAGTAACTTCTGATGATTGTTTCTACTTCCTTGGTGTTAGTTGTGATCTCTCCCTTTTCATTCATAATTTTATTAATTTGAGCTTTCTCTCTTTCTGTTGGATTAATGTGGCCAATGGTTTATCGATCTTATTTTTTCTTTCAAAAACCAGCTTCTAGGTTCGTTGATACGTTCTACTGTTATCTCTAGGTTCCACCTCATTGATCTCTGCTCTAACCTTGATTATTTTCCCTATTGTGTGTGGATTGCTTTAATTTGTTGTTGATTCTCCAGTTCTTTAAGGTGTAGAGATAGGTGGTGTATTCTGGATTTTTCAATTTTTTCAAGGGAGGCTTGGATGGCTAAGTTTTTCCCCCTTAGGACCCCTGTATCCCATAGGTTTTGGACTGAAGTGTCATCATTCGCACTGGTTTCCATGAATTGTTGGAGTTCTTCTTTGATCTCCTGGTTGATCCAAGCATTCTTAATCAAGGAGCTCTTTAGCTTCCAGGTGTTGGAGTTCCTTCCAAATTTTCCTTGTTGTTGAACTCCAGTTTCAAAACATTGTGATCTGAGAATGTGCAGGGAATAATCTCAGTCTTTTGGTATCGGTTGAGTCCTGATTTGTGACCCAGTATTTGGTCAATTCTGCAGAAGGTTCCATGTGCACTTGAGAAGAATGAGGATTCTGTTGTTTTAGGGTGGAACATTCTGTATATATCTATGAGGTCCATCTGGTCCAATGTGTCATTCAATGGTTTTGTTTCTTTATTGATTTTCTGCTTGGATGATCTGTCTATTACTGAGAGAGAGGTTTTAAGATCTCCTACTATCAATGTATTTATATCAATATGACTCTTTATCTTGATTAATAGTTTTCTTATGTAATTGGCTGCTCCCATATTTTGGGCATAGGTATTTACAATTGTTAGATTATCTTGGTGAATAGTCGCTTTAAGAATGATGTAGTGTCCTTCTGTATCTCTGACTACAGTCTCATTTAAAACCTTATTTATCTGATATGAGAATCGCTACCTCAGCCTTCTTTTGAGGCCCATTGGCATGAAAGATGCTTCTCTATCCCTTCACTTTCAATCTGGGTGTATCCTTAGGTTCGAAATGGGTCTCTTGTAGACAATATATGGATGGGGCCTGTCGTTTTATCCAATCTGCAACCCTGTGTCATTTTATGGGTGCATTTAGGCCATTCACATTGAGAGTGATTATTGATATATATGTTTTTATTGACAACATGTTACCTTTGAAGTCTTTATATCTGTAGATTGTCTCTATATTTCTGTTCAATGATATTCGTAGGATTTTTCCTCTTTTATAGAGTTCCCCTTAATATTTCCTGCAGTGTCGGCTTGGTGGTCGCAGACTCTTTTAAGCCTTGCCAGTCTTGGAAACTCTATCTCCCCATCCATTTTGAATGTCAGTATTGCTGGATAAAGTATTCTTATATGCATGTATTTCTCATTTAGTGTCTTGTTAGTTCTTTCTGGCGTGTCACATTGTTCTGGACAGGTCTGACATTATTCTGATGGGCTTTCCTCTGTACGTAAGGAGCTTCCTTGTCCTAGCTGCCTTCAAGAGTGTTTCTCTAGAATTATAATTCCTCATTATTAATATCAGGTGTCTCGAGGACACTTGAAAATTCTGAACTTTGGGGGGGGACCCTTCTCCCTCCAGTACATAAACGCTGGTTCCATTTGCAAGATTGGGAAAATTTTCATGGATAACTTGTTCCACTATATTTTCTAGACTTCTTTCTTTCTCCTCCCCTTCAGGGCTTCCAATAATTCTGACGTTGGAACGTTTCATGGCATCATTTATTTCCCTAATTCTGTTTTCGTGGCTTCTAAATTGTTTTTTCCTGGCTTTCTCCTGATCCTTTTTCTCTATTTGTCCTCCAGATCACTAATTCTATCTTCTGTCTCAGTTACCCTAGCTTTTAGAGAATTTAGACTAGATTGGAACTCATTGAGAACCTTGTGAACATCATCCCTGGTGGCTTTCAGTTCTGCCCTAATCAATTCCGTTTTGTCATCCATGGCTTTCTACAACCTAGCTTTTGCCAGGATAATTGTTATCCTGAATTCCCTTTCTGACATAATGCCTATGTTGGTAGCCAGTACCTCTGTTGCAGAAGGCCCATCCTCTGAATTTTTCTTCTGATGGGCATTCCTCCTCCTAGTGATTTTGGTGAGAGATGGCTGAACAGATGTAGCTGGATGTATCCACCTTGGTGCAGTCAAGGTGTTCCCTGTAATGCTTCTGAGCAATCAAGAGTCCCCACCCAAATGAAAAAAAAAAAAAAAAAAAGAAAGAGAGAAAGAAGAAAAAAAGAGAGAGAGAGACAGGAAAAAGAAAGACAGATAAAAGAGAAGGCTCAACCCAAATAGGCCCCCAAGGTAAGATTTGTGAAGTATACAAGCAAAAACAAACAAAAAGACTGATAAACGTATATGACAAAAGAAGAAAAAATATATACATATATATGTAGAAGCAAAACAAACAAACAAACAAAGAACCTCATCAAAAAGAACCCCAAGTATAAGATTTATATATTACCAGGAGAAACACAAATACTAGAAACACTGGCAGAAGAAAAAGATGGGAGAGTGGTTATAAATTCTCAGTGTGGGAGAGGAAGTTTATTTTGACTCTTCATGGATGTGTCTTGATATCCTGGTTAAAAGACTCAACTTTCCTATGATAAAAGGGGATTAAAAATTGGTTTACCTATAGGGGTACCATTGATTGGGGAAAAGGGATTACCTTGAAGTTTAACTCTATATGAATGTAAAAAAAATAAAAATAAAGTAAAGAATGAACTAAGCTAAACTAAAGTAAAATTTAGAAAAACTAAAAAATAGAATAGCAAAAGAAAAACATGGGTATATGTGTCAAAATGTTCAGGTTAAAAGGTTATTATGGAATTTGATGTACTGGACATCTCACTGTGATGATAAATAGGCTTAAAATATATCTATATTAAAAATTAAAAAAATAAATTAAAAATGAGCCAGAATACTGGGAATTAATTAAAAATATAAGTTGTATCTATGAAGTAGTGGTGGTTGTTCTCTTGTCATTTCCCCCCCCATCCGGTTGGCTTTCTGGGGGAGGGCCTTGTTACATGGGTTTTCAGGCAGTGTTTCCTGAGTTAAGTCCTCCTGCCCCCCTAAGGGGGTGGGCTCTGAGGAAACCGGCCCTTCACGCTTTTCTTCTCTGGAGGTTTTTATGTTTGTTCATTTGTTTTCTCTCCCCTTGGCAGCTCTTGATGGTTTTTGGAGGTTAATAGGAATGCAAACTGCATCCAGACCTCCCTCTCAGAGAGAAGCCTCAGTCTGTTCCCCTCTGGGTGATGCAGAGCACTAAGTACCCCCTTGGCCGCTGGCAGATCACGTTCGCAGGTGCGGTCCCTGGGGACACAGGGACTCCTGCTCGTACCTAAAACCACAACAGCGGTGACTGTCTGGGAAGCTCCAGACCGCCAGAGAGGTTCTGAGCTGTGATCTCACACTCAGATTTTCCTGCTGGCCAGGGCTGGGATCGCTCAGACTTTCTGGGTCTGAGAGCACTGGGCTGGCTCTTCCGGGCACTTATCTCAGGGGACAGTGTGGGGCGCATCTCAAGCGCCATGCAGCGCATGTGTGGGGACTGCAAAAAGGCTGTTTCTGCTGGTTGGCGGGGCTCCCACTCCCTTAGGCACTCTCGCTCGTGGCTAAGGGACCAAGACCTGGTTTCTTCGCCACACTCTCTCTGGCTCAGTGCCAGGGCAGGCTGTCCTTGGACTGGAGACTTAAGCCTTGTCCCTAACCGTCCAAATTCCCACAATTTCTCACCATAATCTTTTGCTCTTTTTGAGTGCTTTCTACCAGACTTCAAGTTCATGCTGCTCCCCAGACGCAGGGTACTCTGGTATTGGGGTATCAATTTCCAATGGGTCACTTCTGGTGGCTCCCTCCATCTTTTTTTTTTTTTTATCTTCCAATACCAGTCCGAAGTTCCCACTCTACTTTCCCTGGCCACTGGTGCCGTCTGCCCCCATAGAGATCCAGACATGTATAATTCTGATTTCAGGCTGATTTCATGGATGATCGGAGTTCCGTGGTAGGTAAACAGCTCACTTAAGGGTACAGGTTGAAAGGGAGCCTCCTCCTAGTTCCGTGCCATCTTGTCCCCACTCTCCAGAGGCTGAGTCAAGATCTCCTGCATCTGAAGTCAGGGCGAGTATCAGACGTTGGCTCAGACTGGAGTTTGGGTCCATGATGGACCATTCATGAAGGGGGGGTCTCATGAAGCCATGGAGGTTTTCCCACGCTGGGGGTTGTGAGCTGCTCCAAACTGCAAGCTTTCCTTGTGTGGGACAGCCAAGTCCTGGTGGATGGCTCCAGGAAGCCCAAACCGGAAAGGCTCGAGAGCAGGGCTCTAAGGATGGACGCCTGGACACCCCAACTCGCATTCCCATTGGCTCCTCATGAAATGGTGGGTTTGAACTGCTGGCTCTGGGGTGAGCTACTGAAGGGGCTGAGTTGAAATGGACTCTCATGGGGATGGGTCATAATGTGGATGTGTATCCATGGAGACGTTGGAATGTGTCGGTGGGTGGCTCAAGTGCCCTTAAGGATTCCCCTACCCAGGGGTTTGACACAGCTCCAAAGAGCAAGCTTCCCATGTGGAGATGAGAGGTGTTCTGTTTGGTGCCTCAGGAAAGACCCATATGCTGGTATTCAAAACCAGGCCTCTCAGGAGAGATGCCTGGAAACCAAAGCTGGGGTTCAGATTTGGGCCCTAAGGGCCTGTCCAGTTCAATCTCCTGTCACTGGCAACTTCTGTCTGCATGTCTGATTGGAGGGAGTTGCTCAGTTTGTGTCAGAATGCCTGTTTGTACAGGGATGTCTGCACTATGGGGATGGACTCAGGGGCCTTGGAGGTTTCTCCTAATTGGTAGGGTTTTGGTCAACGGAATGGGCCAAGTTTCCTTGGAGAGGGCCAGCACAGTCCTGTGGTGTGGCTCCAGAGCCCCCAACCTAGAGGGTTTGTGGGCCAGGGCTTTGGGGACAGAAGTGTGAAAAGACAAACTCAGCCTACATTTGGGAGCAAGGGTATGGCACGTCCGAACTCTAGACCGTGAGGGGAGTTCCTCAGTATAGGAATGAAGGGCGAGTGTGAGACAGTTGCTCAGGCTTTTGTCTCTTGGTTTTGTGTCAATGATGGCCGTGGGATGTAGGTGTAACCTCTTGGTCCATAGATGAGCCTCCCTCTCTGGGGTTTGTCCAGCTCCCAAGAATTTGTGGCCATTCTGTGGGAAGGGAGGAGTCCTGTTTTCTGCCTCAGGTTTCCCTCCAAAAGAAGGTTTCGAGAGCAGAGGCCTGGGTACGGGCGACTGGAAAACCCAACCTTTGGTTTGGATTGGGGGCCTAGGGCCAGGGCACGCCCCATATGCGGGCTCTAGGTCCAGGCACGGAGAGACCTTACTTGAACACAGGGCTCATGCTGAGGGTCAAAATGCGTGTTTGTGCCCAAGGCGGCCCTCAAGCAGGGGCGTGGCCTCATGGGCCATGCAGGTCTGTCCTAGCCTGAAGGTTTGGCAGCATGCCAACAGCAAGATGTCCTGCCATGGGGAAGGAGGAGTGCTGATTTGTGCATCAGGTTTCCCCCCTGTGCAGGGATGGGAGAAAAGGTCTAGTTTCAGATGCCTGAAATCACAGGTTGGGAAGAGATATCGGCCTATGGACAAGGCGGGTCCTATGTGCTGCTTGTGTGGCCATATGTCTGCATGTCTGTCTGGAGGTCTATGCTAAGGCTGTGTCATACAGTGCATTGGTGCCCAGGGCATCCTATGCACTTGGCGTGCAGACGAGGGTCATGCAAGTTGATCCTCATTTGTGGTTTCTGGGCAGCCCCATAGGGCAACGTTTTTCTTCTGGTGGGCAGGCAAAGTGCTGCGGTGTGGCTTGGGAATTCCCAATCTGGAGGGCTTATGGGTCAGGAGTGTGAGAAGGGAGTCTGAAAACAAAACCTGGGGTTATGTTTGGCGCTGAGGGCAGAGCAGGACCACTGAGCAGAGGCTGAATCGAGATCTCCTGCCTCTGAAGTCAGGGTGAGGATCAGACGTTGGCTCAGGCTGGCGTTGGTGTCCATGATGGCCCCTTCATGAAAGGGGCTCCTCATGAGGCCATGGAGGTTTTCCCACGCTGGGGGTTGTGAGCTTCTCCAAACCCCAAGCTTTCCTGTGCGGGACAGTCGAGTCCTGGTGGATGGCTCCAGGATGACCCATAAGGAAAGACTCAAGAGCAGAACTCTATGGATGGATGCCTGGACACCCCAACTAGCATTCCCATTGGCTCCTCGTGACACAACGTGTTCGAACTGCTGGCTCTGGGATGAGCTACCCAGGGACCTGAGTTGAAATGGACTCTCATGGGGATGGGTCATAATGTGGGTGTGTTTTCATGAAGACCTTGGAATGTGGCAGTGGCTCAGGGGCTCTTCAGGATTCCCCTACCCAGAGGGTTTGACACAGCTCCAAAGAGCAAGCTTCCCATGTGGAGAAGAGAGGTGTTCTGTTTGGTGCCTCAGGAAAGCCCCATATGCTCTTAATTGAAACCAGGCCTCTGAGGAGAGACACCTGGAAACCAAAGCTAGGGTTCAGTTTCGGACCCAGCAGCCTGTACGGTTCAATCTCCTGTCTGTGGCAACTTCTGTCAGAATGTCTGATTGGAGGGAGTTGCACACCTTTGTCAGAATGTCCCTCTTTGTACAGGGCAGCCTGCACTGTGGTGATGGCCTTGGCGGCCTTCGAGGTTTATCTTAATCGATAGGGTTGTGGCCCAAACAATGGTCCCAGTTTCCTTGGAGAGGGCCGGCCTAGTCCTATGGTGTGACTCTAAAGGCCCGAGCCTAGAGGGTGAGTGGGTCAGGGTTTTGTGGAAAGAAGTCTGAAAACACAAACTCAGTCTTGATTTGGGGCCGAGGGTATAGCACTACTGATATCCAGACCGTGAGGGGAGCTCCTCAGGATAGGAAAGGACGAGTGTGAGACGGTTGCTCAGGCTTTCCTCTCTTGATTTTATGTCAATGATGGCAGTGGATTGTAGGGGTGACCTCATGGGCCATGGACCAGTCTACCTCTGTGGGGATTTGGCCCGGGTCCCAAGAGTTTGGTGCCATTCTGTGGGAAGGGAGGAGTCCTGTTATCTGCCTCAGTTGTCCCTCCAAAAGAGGGATTCGAGAGCTGAGCCCGGGGTATGGCAGTCTAGAAAACCAGAACTCTGGTTAGAATTAGGGGCCTAGGGGCAGGGCAAGCCCCATATGCGGGCTATTTGTCCAGCCACGGAGAGACCTTTCTTGAACACGAGGCTCATGCTGAGGGTCATAATCCCTGTTTGTGCCCAAGGCGGCCCTCAAGCATGGGTGTGGCCTCATGGGCCATGAAGGGATCTCCTAGCCTGAAGGTTTAACACCATGTCAACAAAAATATGTCCTGCCATGGTAAAGGAGGAGTTCTGATTTGTGCATAAGGTTCCCCCCCCCCACCCCGTGCAGGGATGGGAGAAAAGATCTAGCTTCAGATGCATGAAAACCCAGGTTGGGAAGAGGAGACTGCCTAAGGACAGGGCGGGGCCTATGTGCTGGTTGTGGAGCCAGCTGTCTACCTGTCTGTTGGGAGGTCTGGGCTCGGGCTGTGTCATACAGTGGATTAGTGCCCAGGGCATCCTATGAAATTGGGGTGTGGTCAAGGGCCATGCAAGTTGATCCTCATTTGGGGTTTCTGTATAGCCCCATAGGGAAACGTTTCTCTTCTGGTGGTCTGGCAGAGTGCTGCGGTTTGGCTCCAGAATTCCCAATCTGGAGGGCTTGTGGGCCAGGAGTGTGAGGACAGAAGTCTGAAAACACAAGCAGGGGTTAGGTTTCCTGCCTAGGGCACAGCAGGCCCACTGAGCAGAGGCTGAATTGAGATCTCTTGCCGCTGAAGTCAGGGCGACTATGAGACGTTGGCTCAGGCTGGAGTTGGTGTCCATGATGGTCCCTTCATGAAGGGGGTCCTCATGAGGCCATGAAGGTTTTCCCACGCTGGGGGTTGTGAGCTGCTCCAAACTGTAAGCTTCCCTTGTGTGGGACAGTCGAGTCTTGGCGGATGGTTCCAGGATGCCCCGTACGGAAAGACTCAAGAGCAGGGCTCTATGGATGGATGCCTGGACACCCCACCTCGCATTCCCATTGGCTCCTCATGACACGGCGTGTTCGAACTGCTGGCTCTGGGGTGAGCTACCCAGGGGGCTGAGTTGAAATGGACTCTCATGGGGATGGGTCATAATGTGGGTGTGTGTCCATGGAGACCTTGGAATGTGGCCGTGGCTCAGGGGCCCTTCAGGAATCTCCTTCTGGGAGGGATTGACACAGCTCCAAAGAGCAAGCTTCCCATGTGTAGATGAGAGGTGCTCTGTTTGATGCCTCAGGAAAGCCCCATATACTCGTTTTTGAAACCAGGCCTCTGAGGAGAGATGCCTTCAAATCAAAGCTAGGTTTCAGATTCGGGCCTAGGGGCTTGTCCGATTCAATCTCCTGTCTCTGGCGACTTATGTATGCGTGTATGAGTGGACACAGTTGCTCAGCTTGTGTCAGAATGCCCCTGTTTGTACAGGGCAGCCTGAACTATGGCAGGAACTACGGCAGCCTTCGAGGTTTCTCCTAATCGCTAGGGTTGTGGCCAACGGAATTGACCAAGTTTCCTTGGAGAAGGCCGGCAGAGATCAGTGGTGTGGCTCCAGAGGCTCCAGCCTCTGGGCCAGGGCTTTGTGGACAGAAGTGTGAAAACAAACTCGGCCTAGGCTTGGGGCTGAGGGAATGGCACAATGGATCTCCAGACCGTGACGGGACCTACTCGTGACAGGAAAGAAGGGCGAGTGTGAGACGGTTGCTCGGTTTTTTCTCTCTTGGTTTTGTTGTCAAGGATTGCCGTGAATTGTAGGGGTGATCTCATGGGCCATGGATGGAGTCTCCCTCTGTGGGGATTTGGCCCAGGTCCCAAGAGTTTGGGGTCATTCTGTGGGAAGGGAGGAGTCCTGTTTTCTGCCTCAGGTGTCCCTCCCAAAGTCAGATTCCAGAGCAGAGCCCTGGGTACGGGCGACCTGAAAACCCAAACTCTGGCTTGGATTGGGGGCCTAGGGGCATGTCAAGCCCCATAGGCGATCTCATTGTGCAGCCCCTGAGAGGCCTTACCTGAACTGGGGGCTCACGAAGAGGGTCCCAAACCGTGTTTTTGCCCAAGGTGGCCCTCAAGCATGGGTGTGACGTATGGGCAATGCAGGTTTCTCCTATCCTGATGGTTTGAAACCATGCCCACAGCAAGGTTTCCTGCCATGGGGACAGAGGTGTTCTGATTTGTGCATCAGGTTCCCCCCTGTTCAGGGATTGGAGATAATGTCTAAATTCAGATGCCTGAAAACCCTAGTTGGGAAGAGAAGTTGGACTAAAGCTATGGCAAGTCTGAAGTCCTGGGTGTGCGGACAGCTGTCTGGGTGTCTGTCGGGAGGTCCAGACTCAGGCTGTTTCAGACAGAGCATTCGTGCCCAGGGCATCCTATGAAATTGGGGTGTGGTCGAGGGCCGTGCAGGTTGATCCTCATTTGGGATTCTGGGAATCCCCATAAGGGCAACGTTTTTCTTCAGGTGGGCAGTCAGAGTGCTACAGTTTGGCTCCAGAATTTCCAATCTAGATGGCTTGTGGGCCAGGAGTGTGAGGACAGAAGTCTGAAAAGACATGCTTGGGTTAGGTTTTGGGCCGAGACCATGGCAGGCCGACTGTGCAGAGGCTGAATCAAGATCTCCTGAACCTGAAGTCTGGGCGATTATCAGACATTGGCTCAGGCTGGAGTTTGTGTACATATGGCCCCTTCATGAATGTGGGGGGCCTCATTAGGCCTTGGAGGTTTTCCCACGCTGGGGGTTGTGAGCTGCTCCAAACCGCAAGTTTACTTCTGCTGGACAGTGGAGTCCTGGTTAATGGTTCTAGGACGCCCCTCATGGAACGACTGGAGAGCAGGGATTCTAGGGATGGATGCTTGGACAACCCACCTCGCATTCACTGTGTCTACTAGAGAAAAGGCCAGTTTGATCTGCTGGCTCTGACGTGAGCTACCCAGGGGACTGATTTGAAATGGACTCTCATTATGAATGGTCATAATGTGGGTTTGTGTCCATGGAGACCTTAGAATGTGGCATTGCCTCAGGGGCCCTTCAGGATTCTCCTACCCGGAGGGTTTGACACAGCTTCAAAGAGCAAGCTTCCCATGAGGACATGAGAGGTGTTCTGTTTGGTGCCTCAGGAAAGGCCCATATGCAGGTCTTCGAAACCACGCCCCTGAGGAGAGAGCCGGGAAACCAAAGCTAAGGTTCAGATTACTGCGTAGCGGCCTGTTAGTTCAATCTTCTGTCTCTGGGGACATCTGTCTGCATGTCTGATTGGAAGGAGTTGCTCAGCTTGTGTCAGAGTGCCCCTGTTTGTACAGGGCGGTCTGCACTTTTGGGATGGCCTCGGGGGCCTTAGAGGTTTCTCCTAATCTGGAGGGTTGTGGCCAATGGAATGGGCACAGTTTCCTTGGAGAGGGCAGGCACAGTCCTGCTGTGTGGCTCCAGAGGCCCCAGCCTAGAGGGTGTATGGGCCAGGGCTTTGGGGACAGAAGTGTGAAAAGATACTCAGCTTAGTTTTGGGGCCGAGGATATGGCAGGCACAATCTCCAGACTGTGAGGGGAGCTCCTTGGGATAGGAAAGAAGGGTGAGTGTGAGACGGTTGCTCAGTCTTTGCTCTCTGGATTTTGTGTCAAGTATGGCTGTGGAATGCAAGGGTCGCCGCATGGGCCATGGATGAGTCTCCCTCTCTGGGGATTTGGCCCGGGTTCAAGGGTTTGGGGTCATTGTATGGGAAGGGAGGAGTCCAGTTTTCTGACTCAGGTGTCCCTTCCAATGACGGATTCCAGAGCAGAGCCCTGGGTTCGGGCGACCTAAAAACATGAACTCTGGTTTGGACTGCGGGCCTCGGGTCATGGGAAGGCCTATAGGCCGGCTCTTGGTCCAGCCACTGAGAAGCCTTCCTTGAACACGGGGCTCATGCTGAGGGGTACAATGCGTTTTTGTGCTCAAGGTGGCACTCAAGCAGGGGCATGGCCTCAAGGGCGTGCAGGCATCTCCTACCCTGAAAGTTTGACACCATGACAACAAAAAGGTTTCCTGCCATGGGGTAGGAGGAGTCCTGATTTGTGCATCAGGTTCCTCCCGGTGCAGGGATTGGAGATAAGATATACATTCAGGTGCCTGAAAACCCAGGTTGGGAAGAGATGACAGCCTAAGGCCATGGCGTTTCGGATGTGCTTGGTGTGCGGCCAGCTGTCTGGGTGTCTGTCGGGAGGTCCGGGCTGAGGCTGTGTCAGACAGAGCTTTAGTGCCCAGGGCATCCTATGAAATTGGGGTTAAGTCCAAGGCCATGCAGGTTGATCTTCATTTTTGGTTTCTGGGCAGCCCCATAGGGCAACGTTTTTCTTCTGCTTGTCAGGATGATTGTTCCGGTGTGGCTCCGGAATTCCCAATCTGGAGGGCTTGTGGTCCAGAAGTGTGAAGATGGAAGTCTGAAAACACAAGCTGCGGCTTGGGAGGGAAGATGGCGGGGAACTAGGAGGAGGCAGTGTTTCAACCTGTACTGTAAAGTGAGCTGATTACCTACCAAGGAACTCCCATCACCCATGAAATCAGATGAGATCAGAATTATACACATCTGGATCTCTACGGGGACAGAAGATGCCAGTGGGCAGGCAAAGTTGAGTGTGAACATCGGACTGGTATCGGAAGATAAACAAAATTGGCAGGGATCCACCAGAGGTGACCCATTGGAAAGTAATACCCCAATACGAGAGTCTCCTGCATCTGGGGACCAGCATTAACTTGAAGTCTTGTAGAAAGCACTCAAAAAGGACAAAGGATCACGGGGTGAAATTGTGGGAATTGGAACGTTTAGAGACAGGGGCTTAAGTCCCCTAACTGGACACCCCTGGCGCTGAGCCAGAGAGAGTGCGGCGGAGAAACCAGGTCTTGGTGACTGAGCCGCGAGGAGACCTCCCAAGGGCGCTTGGTGTGCGGGAGGGGCTGGGACCCTCGAGAGACAGAAACAGCCTTTTTGAAGCCCCCACGCGTGCACCACGCTATCAGAGCCTGAGACGCACCCTGACACCCTCCCCTGAGGGAGGAGCATGGAAGTGCCAGCCCGGCGCTCTCAGACCCAGAAAGTCTGAGCGCTCCCAGCCCTGGCCAGCGGGAAAACCTCAGTGTGAGATCGCTGCTTGGAACCTTTCTGGCGGTCTGGAGCTGCCCAGACAACTGCCGCTGTTGTGGTTTTGGGTACAAGCAGGAGTTCCATGTCCTCAGGGACCACGGCTGGGAACCTGCTCTACCAATGGCCAGGGGGGAACTTGTGTGCTCTGCAGCACCCAGATGGGAACCGACTGGGGCTTCTCTCTGGGAGGGAGGTCTGGGTGCAGCTGGCTTTCCTCTAAACCTCCAAGAACCATCAGGAGCTGCCAAGGGGAGAGAAAACAAACGAAGAGACATAAAACCCTCCAGAGAACAAAAGCCTGAAGGGCCGGTTTCCTCAGAGCCCAGCCCCTTAGGGGGGAAGGAGGACTTAACTCAGAAAACACTGTCTGAAAACCCACGCGGCAGGCTCCTCCCCCAGAAAGCCAACCCGGGGGGAAAAAAACTGACAAGACAACAATCACTACTACTTCATAGATACAATTTTCTTTTTAATTCGTTCCCACTATTCTGGTTCATTTTAAAATTTTCTTTAATTTTTTTAAATTTTTAATATAGATATATTTATTAGCCTATTTACCATCACAGTAGGATGTCCACTACATCAAATTCCATAATAAGCTTTTAACCTGAACTTTTTGATACATATACCCATGTTTTTCTTTGGCTTTTCTATTTTTTAAAATTTTTTAAATTTTAATTTAGTTTAGTTTAGATCATTCTTTTCTTTATTTTTATTTGTTAATATTCAGATAGAGTTAAACTTCAAGGTAATCCCCTTACCCCAATCAATGCTACCCCTCTAGGTAAATCAATTTTTAATCCCCCGTTATCTTAGGAAAGTTGTGTCCTTTAAAAAAATATCAAGATACATCCAGGAAGAATCGAAATAACCTTCCTTGCCCACACTGAGAATTTATAACCATTCTGCCATCTTTTTCTTCCTCCAGTATTTCTGTATATTTGTGTTTGTCCTGGTAGTATATATCTTATACTTGGGGTTCTTTTTGACGAGGTTCTTTTTTGTTTGTTTGTTTGTTTGTTTGTTTGTTTTGCTTCTACATATATATGTATATATATATTTTTCTTCTCTCATCATATACTTTTATCAGTCATTTTGTTTGTCTGTTTTTGTTAGTATACTTCACAAACCTTACCTTGGGGCCCATTGGGGCTGAGCCTTCTCTTTTATCCTTCTTTCTTTTTCCTCTCTCTCTCTCTCACTCTTTTTTTTCTTTTATCCTCCTTAATTTTTTCTTTCCTTTGGGTGGGGACTCTTGATTGTTCAGAAGCGTTCCAGGGTGCACCTTGACTGCAACAAGGTCGATACATCCAGCTACATCTCTCACCAAAATGACTAAGAGGAGGAATGCCCAGCAGAAGAAAAATTCAGAGGATGGGCCCTCTGCAACAGAGCTAATGGCTATCGACATACACATTATGTCAGAAAGGGAATTCAGGCTAACAATTATCCAGGCAATAGCTAGGTTGGAGAAAGCCATGGATGACCAAACGGAATTGATTAGGGCAGAACTGAAAGCCACCAGGGATGATGTTCACAAGGCTCTCAATGAGTTCCAATGTAGTCTAAATTCTCTCAAAGCTAAGGCAACTGAGACAGAATATAGAATTATTGATCTGGAGGACAAACAGATAGAGAAAAAGAATCAGGAGCAATCCTGGAAAAAACAGCTTAGAAGCCATGAAAACAGAATCAGGGAAATAAATGATGCCATGAAATATTCCAATGTCAGAATTATTGGAATCCCTGAAGGGGAGGAGAAAGAAAGAAATCTAGGAGATATAGTGGAACACGTTCTTCATGAATATTTCACGAATCTCGAAAATGGAACCAGCGTTAATGTACTAGAGGCAGAACGGTCCCCCCGCCAAGATTTTAGATTCTCGAAACACCTCGAGACACCTGAGAGTAAGAATGAGGAATTATAATTCTAGAGAAACACTCTTGAAGGCAAGAATGACAAAGAAGCCCCTTATGTACAGAGGAAAGCCCATCAGAATACTGTCAGACCTGTCAACAGCAAACTGGCAAGCCAGAAAGGGCTGGCAAGATATATTCAGGGCACTAAATGAGAAAAACATGCAGCCAAGAATACTTTATCCAGCAAGATGGACATTCAAAATGGATGGAGAGATAAAGACTTTCCAAGCCCGCCAAGGCTTAAAAGAGTATGCGACCACAAGTTGACACTGAAAGAAATATTAAGGGGGGGTTCTATAAAAGAGGAAAAATCCCAAGAATATCATTGAACAGAAATATAGAGACAATCTACAGAAATAAAGACTTCAAAGGTAACACGATATCAATAAAAATGTATCTATCAATAATCAATCTCAATGTGAATGGCCTTAATGCGCCCCTAAAATGACACAGAGTTGCAGATTGGATAAAACGACAGGACTCATCCATAAGTTGTCTACAGGAGACACATTTCGAACCTAAGGATACACCCAGATTGAAATTAAAGGGTTGGGGAAGCATCTTTCATGCAAATGGGCCTCAAAAGATGCCCGGGATAGTGATTCTCGTATCAGATAAATTAGATTTTAAACGAAAGACTGTAGTAAGAGATACAGAAGGACACTACATCATTCTTAAAGGGACTATCCACAAAGATGATTTAAAAATTGTTAATATCTATGCCCCCAATATCGGAGCAGCCAGTTACATAAGAAAACTATTAATCAAGATAACGAGTCATATTGATACGAATACATTGATAGTAGGAGATTTCAACATGCCTCTCTCAGTAATAGACAGATCATCCATGCACGCTTGGGGTTGTGAGCTGCTCCAAACCGCACGGTTTCCTTCTGCAGGACCGTCAAGTCCTGTTGGGTGTCTCCAGGACACCTCATACGGAAAGACTCGAGGGAAGGGTTCCAAGGATGGATTCCTGGACACCCCGCCTTCCATTCCAATTGGCTCTGAGCAACAAGGCCACATCCGTCTGCTAGCTCTTGGCTGAGCAACCCAGGGGCTGAGTTGAAATGGACTCTATTGAGGATGGGTCATAATGTGAGTCTGTGTCCATGGAGACCTTTGAATGTGGCGGTGGTTCAGGGGCCCTTCAGGATTCTCCTACCCGGAGGGATTGACACAGTTCCAATGAGAAGGCTTCCCTTATGGAGACTAGAGGTGTTTTATTTGGTGGCTCAGGAAAGCCCCACATGCTAGTATTCAAACCCAGGATGAAGAGGACAGACACCTGGAAACGAAAGTTAGGGTTCTGATTTAGGCCTAGGGGCCTGATCGGTTCAATCTTCTTCCTCTGGGGACAACTGTCAGCCTGTCTGATTTCAGGGGGTTGCTCAGCTTGTGTCAGAATGGCCCTGTTTGTACAGGGAGTCTTGCTCTATTGGGTTGTCCTCGGGGCCCATGGAGGTTTCTCCTAATCTGTAGGATTGTGGCCAATGGAATGGGCACAGTCTCCTTGGAGAGGGCAGGCGCAGTACTGTGCTGTGGCTACAGAGTCCCCAGCCTAGAGGGTGTGTGGTCCAGGGCCTTTGGCGATAGAAGTCTGAAAACTCAATTTCGGCTTAGGTTTGGGGCCGAGGATATGGCAGACCCGATCTCCAGACCCTGAAGGGAGCTCCTCTGGGAAGGAAAGAAGGGTGAGTGTGAGACAGTTGCTCAGGCTTTTGTCTCTGGATTTTGTGTCAAGGATGTCCCTGGAATGGAGTGGTGGCCGCATGGGCCATGGACGTTTATCCCTCTCTGGGGATTTGGCTCGGCTCTCAGGAGTTTGGGGCCATTCTGTGGGAAGTGAGGACTCCTGTTTTCTACTTCAAGTGTCTCTCCAAAAGAGGGATTCCAGAGCAGTGCCCTGGGTACAGGCGACTGGAAATCCTGATCTCTGGTTAGGATTGGGAGCCTCGGGGCATGGCAATCCCCATATGAGGGTTCTTGGTCCAGCCCCTGAGAGGCCTTACTTGAACACGGGGCTCACACTGAGGGTCACAATGCGTGTTTGTGCCCAAGGCGGCCCTCAAGCATGGGCGTGTCCTCATGGGCCATGCGGGTCTCTCCTACCCTGAAGGTTTGACACCTTGCAAACATCAAGATTTCCAGCCATGGGGCAGGATTCCTGATATGTGCATCAGGTTCCCTCCTGTGCAGGGATTGGAGAAAAGGTCTAGGTTCAGAAGCCTGAAAACCCAGATTGGGAGATGATGGCCTAAGGCCTAGGCCGGTCGGATGTGCTTGGTGTGCGGAAAGCTGTCTGGGTGTTTGTCGGGAGCTCTGGGCTGAGGCTGAGTCATACAGAGCATTCGTTCCCAGGGCATCTGATAAAATTGGGCTGCAGTCGATAGCCGTGCCGGTTGTTCCTCTTTGGGGATTCTGGGCCGCCCCATAGGGCAATGTTTTTCTTCTGGTGGGCCTGAGAAGTGCTATGGTGTGCCTTCAGAATTCCCAACCTGGAGGGCTTGTGGGTCAGAAGTGTGAGGACGGAGGTCTGAAAACACAAGCTGGGGATAGGTTTTGGGCCGAGGGCCCAGCAGGCCTACCGTGTAGAGGCTGAATGGAGATATGCTACATCTGAAGTTCAGGGCGAAAATAAGAAGTTGGCTCAGGCTGGATATTGTGTCCATGATGGCCCCTTCATGATGTGTGGTCCTCATGAGGCCATGGAGGTTTTCCCACGCTTGGGGTGGTGAGCTGCTCCAAACCGCACGGTTTCCTTCTGTGGGAGCGTCGAGTCCTGTTGGTTGTCTGCAGGACGCCCGTACAGAAAGACTTGAGTGAAGGGTTCTAAGAATGGATTCCTGTACACCCCACCTCTCATTACCATTGGATCCTAGTGAAATGGCCGGTTCCATCTGCTAGCTCTTAAGCGAGCTACCCAGGGGCTGAGTTGAAATGGAATCTATTGAGACTGGCTCATAATGTGGGTTTGTGTCCATGGAGACCTTAGAATGTGGTGTTGGTTCAGGGGACCTTCAGGATTCTCCTAACCGGAGGGATTGACACTGCTTCAAAGAGCAAGCTTCCCATGTGGAGACGAGGGGTGTTCTGTTTGGTGCCTCAGGGAAGCCCCACATGCTGGTACTCAAAACTAGGCCTCATAGGAGAGAAGCCTGGAAAACCAAGACTACGGTTCTGATTCAGCCCTAGGGGCCTGTCCAGTTCAATCTTCTTCATCTAGGGACATCTGTCTGCGTGTCTGATTGGAGGGAGATGCTCAGCTTATGTCATAATGCCCCTGTTTGTACAGGGAGGCTTGCACTATTGGGATGGCCTCGGGGGCCTTGGAGGTTTCTCCTAATCTGTACAGTTGTGGCCAATGGAATGGACACAGTTTCCTGGGAGAGGGCAGGCACGGTACTTCGGTGTGGCTCCAGAGGTCCCAGCCTAGAGGTTGTGTGGTGCAGGGCTTTGGGGACAGAAGTGTGAAAAACCAAACTCGGCTTAGGTTTTGTTCTGAGGGTATGGCAGTCTTGATCTCCAAACCGTGAGGGGAGTACCTCGGGATATGAAAGAAGGGTGCATGTGAGATGGTTGGTCAGGCTTTTGTCTCTGCATTTTGTGTCAAGGATGGCCGTGGAATGCAGGGGTGGCTGCTTAGGAAATGTATGAGTCGGAAAAACTCGAAAGTAGGATTCTAAGGAAAGATTCCTGGGCACCGCAGCTCGCATTCCCATTGGCTCTTAGCGACAAGGCCGGTTCCATCTATTAGCAATTGGGTGAGCTACTCAGGGAGCTGAGTTGAAATAGAGTCTCATTAGTATGGGTCATAATGTGGGATTGTGTCCATGGAGACCTTAGAATGTGGCGCTGGCTCAGGGGTCCCTCAGGATTCTCCTACACAAAAGGATTGAGACAGCTCCAAAGAGCAAGCTTCCCATGTGGTGATGAGAGGTGTTTTGTTTGTTGCCTCAGGAAAGCCCCATATGCTGGTATTCGAAACCAGGCCTCAGAGGACATATGCCTGGAGACCAAACCTAGGGTTCCGATTCAGGCATAGGGGCCTTTCGGTTCAATCTTCTTCCTCTGGGGACATCTGTCTGCATGTCTGATTGTAAGGAGTTGCTCAGCTTGTGTCAGAATGCCCCTGTGTGTACACGGAGACTTGCACTATTGGGATGGCCTCGGAGGCCTTGGAGTTTTCTCCTAATCTGTAGGATAGTGGCCAATGGAATAGGCCCAGGTTCCTTAGAGAGGGCAGACACAGTCCTGCGGTGTGTCTCCAGAGGCCCCACCCTAGAGGGTGTGTGGGCCAGAGCTTTGGGAACAGAGGTCTGGAAACACAAACTCGGCTTAGGTTTTGTTCTGAGGGTATGGCAGGCTCGATTTCCAGATCGTGAGAGGAGCTCCTCGGGATATGAAAGAAGGGCGCATGTGAGACGTTTGCTCAGGCTTTTGTTTCTGGATTTTGTGTCAAGGATGGCCGTGGAATGCAGGGGTGGCCGCATATATCATGGATGAGTCTCCCTCTCTGGGGATTTGGCTTGGCTCTCAAGAGTATGGGGCCATTCTATGATAAGGGATGAATCCTGCTTTCTGTGTCAGGTGTCCCTCCAAAGACGAATTCCAGAGCAGAGCCCAGACTACAGGCGACAGGAAGACCTGACCTCGGTTTAGGAATGGGTGCCTTGGGGCATGGCAACCCCATATGCGGGCTCTTGGTCCAGCCACTGAGAGGTTTTATGTGAACTCAGAGATCACGGTGAGGGTCACAATGCGTGTTTGTGCCCAAGGTGCCCTTCAAGGTGGGGCGGGGCTTCATGGGCCATGCAAGTCTCTCCTACCCTGAATGTTTCATACCATGCCAAGAACAAGGTTTCCTGCCATGGGGCAGGAGGAGTTCTGATTTGTGCATCAGGTTCCCACCTGTGTAGGGATTGGAGATAAAGTCTAGGTTCAGATGCCTGAAAACCAAGGCTGGGAATAGATGATGGCCTAAGGCCATGCCGGGTTGGATGTGATGGGTGTGCGGACAGCTGTCTTGGTGTCTGTCAGGAGGTCTGGGAGGAGCCTGTGTCAGAGCATTCGTGCCCAGGGCATCATATGAAATTGGGGTGCGGTCAAGGGCCATGTGTGTTGATCCTAATTTGGGGTATCTGGGCAGCCCCAAAGGGCAACGTTTTTCTGCTGGTGGTCAGGATGAGTGCTGCAGGGTGGTTCCGGATTTCCCTATCTGGAGGGCATGTGGGCCAGGAGTGTGAGGACGGAATTCTGAAAACACAAGCTGGGTTTAGGTTTCAGGCGAGGGCAGAGCAGACCTACCATGCAGAGGCTGAACAGAGATCTCCTGCATCTGAAGTCAGGGCGAGGATCAGACTTTGGTTCAGGCTGGAGTTTGTGTCCAAGATGGCCCCTTCACGAACTGGGGGCCTCATGAGGCCATGAAGGTTTTCCCACGCTGGTGGTTCTGAGTTGCTCCAAACTGCAAGGTTTCCTTCTGCGATACAGTGGAGTCTTGTTGGATGGCTCCAGAACAACCGATACAGAAAGACTCGAGAGCAGGGTTCTAAGGAAGGATGCCTGGACAACCCACCTCGCATTCCCATTGGCTCCTAGCGACAAAGCCGGTGCGATCTGTTGCCTCTGGTGTGAGCTACCCAGGGGGCTGATCTGTAATGGACGCTCATGAGGATGGGTCATATTGTGGGCTTGTGTCCATGGAGACCTTGGGATGTAGCGATGGCTCAGGGGCCCTGCAGGATGCTCCTACCGGGAGGGATTGACACAGCTGGAAAATGCAAGCTTCACATGTGGAAATGAGAGGTGTTCTGTTCTGTGCCTCAGGTAAGCCCCACAGGCTGGTACTCTAAACCAGGCCTCAGAGGAGAGATGCCTGGAAACCAAAGAGAGGGTACATATTCGGGCCTAGGAGCCTGACCTGTTCAATCTTCTGTCTCTGGGGACATCAGTCTGCATGTCTGAGTGGAGGGAGTTGCTCAGCTTGTGTCAGAATCCCCCTGTTTATACCAGGGAAGCCTGTACTATTGGGAGGGACTCGAGGGCTTTGGAGGTTTCTCCTAATCTGTAGGGTTGTGGCCAATGGAATGGGCACATTTTCCATGGAGAGGGAAGGCACAGTCCTGCGGTGTGGCTCCAGAGACCAAGCCTAGAGGGTGTGTGGGCCAGGGCTTTGGGGACAGAAGTCTGAAAAACCAAACAGCTTAGGTTTTGTTCTGAGGGTATGGCAGGCTCGATCTCCAGACCGTGAGGGGAGCTCCTCGGGATACGAAAGAAGGGCGCGTTTGAGACCGTTACTCAGGCTTTTGTCTCTGGATATTGTGTCAAGTGTGGCTGTGCAATGCAGGGGTGGCCGCATAGGCCATGGATCAGTCTCTCTCTCTGGGTATATGGCCCAGCTTTCAAGACTTTGGGGCCATTCTGTGGGGAGGGAGGAGTCCTGTTTTCTGCCTCAAGTGTCCCTCCAAAAGACGGATTCCAGAGCAGAGCCCTGGGTACGGGCGACCTCTGGTCAGGACTGTGGGCTTTGGGGCATGGCAAGCCCCATATGTGGGCTCTTGGTTGAGCCACTGAGAGGCCTTACTTGAACACGGGGCTCACGCTGATGGTCACAATGGGTGTTTGTGCCCAAGGCGGCCCTTAAGCCGAGGTTTGGCCTCATGGGCCATGCAAGTCTCTCCTACCCTGAAGGTCTGACACCATGCCAACAGCAAGGTTTCCTGCCATGGGGAAGGAGGAGTTCTAATTTGTGCATCAGGTTCCCACCTGTGCAGGGATTGCAGATAAGGTCTAGGTTCATAAGCCTCAAAATCCAGGTTGGGAAGAGATGACGGCCTAAGGCCATGGTGGATCGGATATGCTGGGTGTGCGGCCAGCTATCAGGGTGTCTGTTGGGAGGTTTGAGCTGAGGCTTTGTCAGACAGAGCATTCGTGCCCAGGGCATCCTATGGTATTGGGGTTCAGTCGAAAGCTGTGCGGGTTGATCCTCAGTTGGGGTTTCTGGGTATTCCCGTAGGGCAACGTTTTTTTGTTTTTTTGTTTTTTTGTTTTTTTCTGGTGGTCAGGCAGAGTGCTGTGGTGTTGCTCCGCAATTCCCAATCTGAGGGCTTGTGGGCCAGGAGTGTGAGGACAGAAGTCTGAAAACAGAAGCCGGGGTTAGGTTTCGGGCCGAGGGCACAGCAGGCCTACCGTGCAGAGGCTGAATTGAGATCTCCTGCATCTGAAGTCAGGGCGAGGATCAGACATTGGTTAAGGCTGGAGATGATGTCCATGATGGCCCCTTCAGGAAGTCGGGGCCACATGAGACCATGGAGGTTTTCCACGCTGCGGGTTGTGAACTGCTCCAAACTGCAAGGTTTCCTTCTGTGGGACAGTCGAGTCCTGTTGGGTGGCTCCAGGACTACCCATACAGAAACACTGGAGAGCAGGGTTCTAAGGAAGGATGCCTGGACACCCCAACTCGCATTCCCATTGGCACCTAGCGACATGGCTGGTGCAATCTGTTGCCTCTGGGGTGAGCTACCCATGGGGCTAAGTTTTAATGGATGCTCATGAGGATGGGCTAATGTGGGCTTGTGTCCATGGTGACCTTGGAATGTTGTGGTGGCTCAGGGACCCTTCAGGATTCTCCTACCGGGAGGGACTAACACAGCTCCAAAGAGCAAGCTTCCCATGTGCAGA
Source organism: Mellivora capensis (assembly GCA_004024625.1). NCBI lineage: Eukaryota > Metazoa > Chordata > Mammalia > Carnivora > Mustelidae > Mellivora > Mellivora capensis. The sequence goes on from PISX010009443.1 coordinate 62,148, forward strand.
TGAGAGGTGTTCTGTTTGGTGCCTCAGGAAAGCCCCACATGCTGTTAATTGAAACCAGGCCTCAGAGGACAGACGTCTGGAAACCAAAGCTAGGGTTTAGATTCGGGCCTAGGGGCCTGTCTCGTTCAATCTTCTTCCTCTGGGGACATCTGTCTGCGTGTCTGATTGGAGGGAGTTGCTTAGCTTGTGTCAGAATTCCCCTGTTTGTATAGAGAGGCTTGCACTATTGGGATGCCCTTGGGGGCCTTGGAGGTTTCTCCTAATCTGTAGGGTTGTGGCCAATGGAATGGACACCGTTTCCTTGGATAGGGCACACACAGTACTGCTGTGTGGCTTCAGAGGGCCCAGCCTAGAGGGTGTGTGGGCCAGGGCTTTGGGGACAGAAGAGCAAGCTTCCCATGTGCAGATGAGAGGTGTTCTGTTTGGTGCCTCAGGAAAGCCCCACATGCTGTTAATTGAAACCAGGCCTCAGAGGACAGACGTCTGGAAACCAAAGCTAGGGTTTAGATTCGGGCCTTCAGAGTGCCCAGCCTAGAGGGTGTGTGGGCCAGGGCTTTGGGGACTGTTTTCTGAAAAAACAGACTGTTTTCTGAAAAAACAGACTCGGCATAGGTATGTTCTGAGGATATGGCAGGCTCGATCTCCAAACCTTGACGGGAGCACCTTGGGATATGAAAGAAGGGAGCATTTGAGATGGTTGCTCAGGCTTTTGTCTCTGGATTTTGTGTCAAGGATGGCCGTGGAATGCAGGGGTGGATGCATGGGCCATGAATGAGTGTACCTTTCTGGGGATTTGGCCAGGTTCTCAATAGTTTGGGGCCATTCTGTGGTAAGGGAGGAGTCCTGTTTTCTCAAGAGTATGGGGCCATTCTGTGGGAAGGGAGGACGCCGTTTTTTGCATCAGGTGTCCCTCCAAAGGACGGATTGAGAGCAGAGCCCTAGGAACAGGCGCCTGGAAAACCTGACCTCCGGTTAGGATTCAGGACCTCGGCGCATGCAAGCTACATATGTGGGATGTGCTTGGTTTGCAGCCAGCTGTGTAGGTGTCTGTCGGGAGGTCTGGGCTGAGGCTGTGTCAGACAGAGCATTAATCCCCAAGGCATCCTATGAAATTGGGTTGTGTTCGATGGCCGTGTGGTTTGAATCTCATTTGGGAGTTCAGGGCAGCCCCATAGGGCAACGTTTTTCTTCTGGTGGGCAGGCAGAGTGCTGCGGTGTGGCTCCAGAATTCCCAATCTGGAGGGCTTGTGGGCCAGGAGTGTGAGGACGGAAGTCTGAAAACACAAGCTCGGGATAGGTTTAGTTCCGAGGGCAAAGCAGCCCTATGGTGCAGAGGCTGAATGGAAATCTGCTGCATCTGAAGTCAGGGCGAGAATCAGACGTTGGCTCAGGCTGGTTATTGTGTCCATGATGGCCCCTTCATGGTGTGGTGTACTCAGATGGTCATGGAGGTTATCCCACGCTGGGGGTGGTGAGCTGCTCCAAATCGCAAGGTTTTCTGCTGCGGGACAGTCGAGTCCTGTTGGATGGCTCCAGGATGCACCATACGGAAAGACTCGAGAGTAGGATTCTAAGGAAGGATTCCTGGACACCCCACCTCGCATTCCCATTGGCTACTAGTGATAAGAATGGTTCCTTCTATTAGCAATTGGGTGAGCTACCCAGGGAGCTAAGTTGAAAAGGAGTCTCATGAGGAGGGGTCATAATGTGGGTTTGGGTCCATGGAGACCTTAGAATGTGGCGGTGGCTCAGGGGCCCTTCAGGGTTCTCCTACCTGAAGGGATTGAGACAGTACCAAAGAGCAAGCTTTCCATGTGGTGATGAGAGGTGTTCTGTTTGTTGCCTCAGGAAAGCCCCATATGCTGGTATTCGAAACTAGGCCTCAGAGGACAGACGCCTGGAAACCAAAGCTAGGGTTCCGATTCGCGCATAGGGGCCTGTTCGGTTCAATCTTTTCCTCTGGGGACATCTGTCTGTGTGTCTGATTGGAAGGAGTTGCTCAGCTTGTGTCAGAATGCCCCTGTGTGTACACGGAGACTTGCATTATTGGGATGGCCTCGGTGGCCTTGGAGTTTTGTTCTAATCTGTAGGGTTGTGGCCAATGGAATAGGCACAGGTTCCTTGGAGAGGGCAGACACAGTCCTGCAGTGTGTCTCCAGAGGCCCCAGCCTAGAGGGTGTGTGGGCCAGAGCTTTGGGGACAGAGGTCTGAAAGCACAAACTCAGCTTAGGTTTTCTTCCGAGGGTATGGCAGGCTTGTTCACTAGACCGTGAGGGGAGCAGCTTGGGATATGAATGAAGGGGGCATGTGAGATGGTTGCTCAGGCCTTTGTCTCTAGATTTGGTGTCAAGGATGGCCATGGAATGCAGGGGTTTCCTTCTTTAGGGTAGTCGAGTCCTGTTTATGGCTCTAGGATGCCCCATACAGAAAGACTCGAGGAAAGGGTTCTAAGGATTGATTCCTGGGAACCCCACCTCGCATTCCCCTTGGCTCCTAGCGACAAGGCCAGTTCCATCTGCAAGCTCTGGGGTGAGCTACCCAGGGGGCTGAGTTGAAATGGACTCTCATGCGGTTGGGTCATAATGTGGGTTTGTGTTATGGAGACCTTGGAATATGGCGGTGGCTCAGGGGCACTTCAGGATTCTCCTACCAGAGGTATTGACACAGCTCCAAAGATCAAGCTTCCCATTTGGAGATGAGAGGTGTTCTGTTTGTTCCCTCAGGAATGCCCCATATGCAGGTCTTGGAAATCAGGCCTCAGAGATGAGAAGCCTGGAATCCAAAGCTAGGGATTCAATTTGGGTCAAGGGGCCTGTTGGTTCAATCTTGTACCTCTGGGGACATCAGTCTGCGTGTCTGATTGGAGGGAGTTGCTCAGATAATGTCAGAATGCCCCTGTTTGCACAAGGAGGCTTGCACTATTGGGATGGCCTCAGGGGACTTGGAGGTTTCTCCTAATCTGTAGGGTTGTCGCCAATAGAATGGGCACAGTTTCATTGGAGAGGGCAGGCGCAGTACTGTGCTGTGGCTCCAGAGGCCCCAGCCTAGAGGGTGTGTGGGCCAGGGCATTGCGGACAGAAGTCTGAAAACCCAAACTTGGCTTAGGTTTCGTTGCAAGGGTATGGCAGGCTCGATCTCCAAACCTTGAGGGGAGCTACTCGGGATATGAAAGAAGGTCACGTGTGAGACAGTTGCTCAAGATTTTGTCTCTGGATTTTGTGTCAAGGATCGCTGTGGAATGCAGGGGTGGCCACATATGCCATGGATGAGTCTCCCTCCCTGGGTACTTGGCCCGGCTCTCAATGGTTTGGAGCCATTCTGTGGGAAGGGAGGAGTCCTGTATTCTGCCTCTGGTGTCCCTCCAAAGGACGCATTCCAGAAAAGAGCCCTGGGTACTGGCGACTGGAAAACCTGACCTCTGTTTAGGATTGAGGGCCTCGGGACATGGCAAGCCCCATATGCGGGCCCTTGGTCCAGCCATTGACAGGCCTTACTTGAACACGGGGCTCACGCTGAGTGTCACATTCCTGTTTGTGCCCAAGGCGGCCCTCAAGCATGGGCGTGGCCTCGTGGGCCATGCAGGTCTCTTCTACCCTGATGGTTTGTCACCATGCCAACAGCAAGGTTTCATGCCATGGGGCAGGAGGAATTCTGATTTGTGCATCAGGTTCCGCCTGTGTAGGGGTGAAGATAAGGTCTTGTTTCAGACACCTGAAAACGCAGGTTGGGAAGAGATGACTGCCTAAGCAATACTGGTCAGATGTGCTTGTTGTGTGGCCAGCTGTCTGGGTGTCTGTCGGGAGGTCTGGGCTGAGGCTGTGTCAGACAGAGCGTTAATGCCAGGGCATCCTATGAAATTGGGTCTTGTTCGATGACCATGCAGGTTGATCCTCACTTGGGGTTTCTGGGCAGCCCCATAGGGCAAAGGTTTTCTTCAGGTGGTCAGGCAGATTGCTGCGGTGTGGCTCCGGAATTCCCAGCCTGGAGGGCTTGTGGGCCAGGAGTGTGAGGACAGAAGTCTGAAAACACAAACTGGGGTCAGGTTTCGGCCTGAGGGCACAGCATGCCAACCTTGCAGTGGCTGAATAGAGATCTCCTACATCTGAAGTCAGGGCGAGGATCAGTTGTTGGATCAGGCTGGAGTTTGTGTCCATGATGGCCCCTTCAGGAAGTGGGGGCCTCATGAGCCCATGGAGGTTTTCAACGCTGGGGGTTGTGAGCTGCTCCAAACCACAACGTTTCCTTCTGTGGGACAGTCGAGTCCTGTTGGATGGCTCCAGGACGCCCCATACGGAAACACTCGTGATCAGGGTTCTAAGGATGGATCCCTGGACACCTCACCTCGAATTCCCATTGGCTCCTAGAGACAAGGCTGGTGCGAACTGCTGCCTCTGAGATGAGCTACCCACGGGGCTGGGTTGAAAAGGACTCTCATGAGGATTTGTAATAATGTAGGCTTGTGTCAATGGAGACATTGGAATGTGGTGGTGGCTAAGGGGCCCTTCAGGATTCTCCTTCCAGGAGGGATTAACACAACTCCAAAGAGCAATCTTCCCTTGTGGAGATGAGAAGTATTCTGTTTGGTGCCTCACAAAAGCCCCACATGCTGGTATTTGAAACCAGGACTTAGAGGAGAGATGCCTGGAAACCAAAGCTAGGTTTCAGATTCGGGCCTAGGGGTCTGTCCGGTTCAATCTTCTGTCTCTGGGGACATCTGTCTGTGTGTCTGAGTGGAGGGAGTTGCTCAGCTTTTGTCAGAATGCCCCGGTTTGTACAGGGAGGCCTGCACTATTGGGATGGCCCCGGGAGCCTTGGAGGTTTCTCCTAATCTGTAGTGTTGTGGCTAATGGAGTGGGCAGAGATTCCTTTGAGAGGGCAGGCACAGTCCTGTGGTGTGGCTCCAGAGGCCCAATCCTAGAGTGTTTGTGGGCCAGGGCTTTGGGGACAGAACTCTGAAAACCCACCTCAACTTCGACTTAGGTTTTGTTCCGAGAGTATGGCAGGCTCGATCTCCAGACCGTGAGGGGAGCTCCTCGGGATATGAAAGAATGGCGTGTGTGAGATAGTTGCTCAGGATTTTGTCTCTGGATTTTGTGTCAAGGATGGCCGTGGAATGCAGGGGTGGCCTCATAGGCCATGGATGAGTCTCCCTCTCTGGGCATTTGGCCTGTCTCAAAGTGCTTGGGGCCATTATGTGGGAAGGGAGGAGTCCTGTTTTCTGCCTCAGTGTCCCTCCAACAGACGGATTCCAGAGCAGAGCCCTGGGTACGGCCAACTGGAAAACCTGACCTCTGGTTAGGATTGGGGGCCTCGGGGCATGGAAAGCCCCATATGTGGGCTCTTGGTCCTGCCACGGAGAGGCCTTACTTGATCATAGGGCTCATGCTGAGGGTCACAATGCGTGTTTTTGCCCAAGGTGGTCCTCAAGCAATGGCGTGGCCTCATGGGCCATTCAGGGCTCTCCTACGCTGACGGTTTGACACCATGCCAACAGCAAGATGTCCTGCCATGGGGAAGGGGGAGTTCTGATTTGTGCATCAGATTCCCCTCCTATGCAGGGATGGAGAAAATGTCTAGTTTCAGATGCTTGAAAAACCAGGTTGGGAAGAGATGACGGCCTAAGGCAATGGTGGGTCCGATGTGCTGGTTGTGCTGCCAGATGTGTGTGTCTCTCGGGAGGTCTGGGCTGAGGCTGTGTCAGACAGAGCATTCGTGCCCAGCACATCCTATGAAATTGGGGTGTGGTCGAGGGCTGGGCAGGTTGATCCTCATTTGGGGTTTCTGGGCACCCCAATAGGGCAATGTTCTTCTGGTGGGAAGGCAGAGTGCTGTGGTGTGGCTCTGGAATTCCCAATCTGGAGGGCTTTTGGTCCAGGAGTGTGTGGACAGAAGTCTGCAAACACATGCTTGGGTTATGTTTCAGGCTGAAGGCACAACAGGCCCACTGTGCAGAGGCTGATTCGATATCTCCTGCCTCTGAATTCATGGTGAGGATCAGACGTTGGCTCAGGCTGGAGTTGGTGTCCATGATGGCCCCTTCATGAAGGGGGGGCCTCATGAGGTCATCGAGGTTTCCCTCGCTTGTGGTGATGACCTGCTCCAAACCGCAAGCGGGACAGTCGAGTCCTGGTGGATGGCTCCAGGATGCACCATAAGGAATCCTTGAGAACAGAGTTCTAAGGACGGATGCCTGGACAACCCACCTCGCATTCCCATTGGCTCCTCATGACTTGGGGGTTTCGATCTGTTGGCTCTGGAGTGAGCTACCCAGTGGACCAAGTTGAAATCGACTCTCATGGGGATGGGTCAAAAAGTGGGTGTGTGTCCATGGAGACCTTGTAATGTGGCGGTGGCTCAGGGGTCCTTCAGTGTTCTCCTACCCAGAGGGTTTGACACAGCTCCAGAGAGCAAGCTTCCCCTGTGGATACGAGAGGTGTTCTGTTTGGTGCCTCAGGAAAGCCACATATGCTGATATTTGATACAATACCTCAGAGGAGAGACGCCTGGAAAACAAAGCTAGGGTTTAGATTCGGGCCTAGGGTCCAGTCTGGTTCAAGTTTCTGTCTCTGGGGAAATCTGTCTGTGTGTCTGATTGGAGGGAGTTGCTCACCTTGTGTCAGAATGCCCCTGTTTGTACTGGGAGCCCTGCACTATTGAGATGGCCTCGGGGGTCTTGGAGATTTCTCCTAATATTTAGGGTTGTGGCCAACGGAATAGGCCCAGTCTCCTTTGAGAGGGCCAGCACAGTCCTGCAGTGTGGCTCCAGAGGCCCCAGCCTAAAGGGTGTGTGGGCCAGGCTTTGGGGACAGAAGTCTGAAAACATAAGCTAGGCTTAGGTTTGGAGCCGAGGCTATGGCAGGTCCGATCTCCAGACTGTGAGGGGACTTCTTCATGATATGAAAGAAGGGCGAGAGTTAGACGTTTGCTCAGGATTTGGTCTCTTGGTTTTGTCTCATGGGTGGCCGTGGAATATAGGTTTGACCTCAGGGGCCATGGACGAGTCTCCCTCTCTGGGGACTTGGCCCGGCTCCCAAGAGTTTGGAGTCATTCTGTGGAAAGGGAGGAGTCCTGTTTTCTGCCTCAGGTGTCCCACCAAAGTGGAATTCCAGAGCAGAGCCCTGGGTATGGGAGACTGGAAAACCCGATCTCTGGCTAGGATTGGGGGCCTTGGGGCAGGGCAAGCCCCAAATGCGGGCTCTTGGTCCATCCACGGAGAGGCCTTTCTTGAACACGTGTGTGAAGCTGAGGGTCACAATGCATGTTTGTTCCCAAGGCGGCCCTCAAGCATGGGTGTGGCCTCATGGGCCTGCAGGGCTCTCCTACCCTGAAGGTTTGACACCATGCTAACAGCAAGATGTCCTGCCATGGGGAATGAGGAGTTCTGATTTGTGCATCTGGTTCCCCCCCTGTGCAGGAATGGGAGCAATGGTCTAGGTTAAGTTGCCTATAAACCCCATTTGGGAATAGATGATGGCCAAGGCCATGGTGGGTCCGATGTGCTGGTTGTGCAGGCAGCTGTCTGTGTGTCTGTCAGGAGGTCTGGGCTCAGGCTGTGTCAGAAAGAGCATTAGTGCCCAGGGCATCCTAATAAATTGGGGTGCAGTCGAGGGCCGAGCAGGTTGATCCTTATTTGGGGTTTCTGGGCAGCCCCATAAGGCAAAGTTTTTCTTCTGGTGGGCAGGCATAGTGCTGCGGTGTGGCTCCAGAATTCCCAATCTGAAGGACTTGTGGGCCAGCAGTGTGAGGACGGAAGCCTGCAAACACAAGCTTGGGATAGGTTTCACGCCGAGGGCACAGCAGACCCACTGTGCAGAGGCTGAATCAAGATCTTTAGCCTGTGAAGTCAGGACGAGATTCATACGTTGGCTCAGGCTGGATTTGGGGCCCATGATGGCCCCTTCCTGAAGGGGAATGCCTCATGAAGCCATGGAGTTTTTCCCACGCTGGGGGGTGGTGAGCTGCTCCAAACCGAAAGATTTCCTTCTGCGGGACAGTCGAGTCCTGGGGGTTGGCTCCAGGATGTCCCATACGGAAAGACTCGAGATCAGAGTTCTAAGGACAGATGCCTGGAGAACCCACCTCGCTTTCCCATTGGCTGCTCCTGACATGGCGGGTTTGAACGCTGGCTATGGGGTGAGCTACCCAGGGGGCTGAGTTGAAATGGACTCTCATGGGGATGGGTCATAATGTGGGTGTGTGTCCATGGAGACCTTGGAATGTGGCGGTGGCTCACGGGCCATCTTTATTCTCCTACCCAGAGGATTTGACACCTCCAAAGAGCAAGATTCCCATGTGGAGATGAGAGGTGTTCTGTATTGTGCCTCAGGAAAGCCCCATATGCTGGTATTAGAAACCAGGCCTCTGAGGAGTGACGCATGGAAACCAAAAGCTAGGTTTCAGATTGAGGCCAAAGGGCCTGTACTGTTCAATAGTCTGTCTCTGGGGAATTCTATCTGCATGTCTGATTAGAGGGAGTTCCTCACCTTTGTCAGAATGCCCCTGTTTGTCCAGGGCGGCCTGCAATATTGGGATGGCCTTGGGGGCCTTGTAGGTTTCTCCACATCAGTAGGGTTGTGGCCAATGGAATGGTCCCAGTCTCCTTGGAGAGGGCCAGCACAGTCCTGTGGTGCGGTTCCAGAGGCCCCAGCCTAGAGGTTGTGTGAGCCAGGGCTTTGAGGACAGAAGTCTGAAAACACAAACTTGGGTTAGGTTTGGGGCCAAGGGTATGGCAGGTTCGATCTCCAGACCATGAGGGGAGCTCCTGAGGATATGAAAGAAGGGCGAGTGTGAGACGTTTCTTCTGGCTTTGTCTCTTGGTTTTTTGTCAAGGATGGCCGTGGAATGTACAGGTGACCTCATGGGCCATGGACGAGTCTCCCACTCTGGGGATTTGGCCCTGCTCCCAAGAGTTTGGGGTCATTCTGTGAATAGGGAGGAGTCCTGTTTTCTGCCTTAGGTGTCCCTCCATAAGAGGGATTCGAGAACATAGCCCTGGGTATAGGCGACTGGAAAAGCCAAACTCTGGCTAGGATTGGGGACATAGGGGCAGGGCAAGCCCCATATGCAGGCTCTTTTTCCAGCTACAGAGAGGCCTTACATGATCACGGGGCTCAGGCTGTGGGTCACAATGCGTGTTTGTGCCCAAGGTGGCCAATGGTATGGGCGTGGCTTCATGGGCCTTGCAGGGCTCTCCTACCCTGAAGTTTTGACACCATGCCAACAGCAAGATGTCCTTCCATGGGGAATGAGGGGTTCTGATTTCTGCATCAGGTTCTCGCCTGTGCAAGAATGGGAGAAAATGTCTAGGTTTAGATGCCTGAAAATCCCGGTTGGGAAGAGATGACGGCCTAAGGCCATGGCGGGTCAGATGTGATGGTTGTGCGGCCAGCTTTCTGCATGTATGTCAGGAGGTCTGGGATCAGGCTCTGTCAGACAGAGCATTAGTGCCCAGGGCATCCTATTAAATAGGAGTGCGGTCGAGGGCCGTGCAGGTTGATCCTCATTTGGGGTTTCTGGGCAGCCCAAGAGGGCAAGGTTTTTCTTTTGTTGGGCAGGCAGAGTGCTGCGGTGTGGCTCTGGAATTCCCAATTGGGAGGGCTTGTGGCCCAGGAGTGTGAGAACGGAAGTCTGAAAACACAAGCCGGGGTTATTTTTCATGCCGAGGACACGGCAAGCCCACTGTGCAGAGGCTGAATCGAGATCTTCTGCCTCTGAAGTCAGAGAGAGGATCAGACGTTGTCTCAGGCGGGAGTTGGTGTCCATGATGGCCCCTTCTTGACAGGGGTGGTCTCATGAGGCCATGGAGGTTTTCCCATGCTGGGGTTTGTGAGCTGCTTTAAACCACACCCTTTCCTTCTGCAGCGCAGTTGAGTCCTGGTTGATGGCTCCAGGACATCCCATACGGGTTCTAAGGTTGGATGCCTGGACACCCCACCTCGCAATCTTATTTCCTCCTCGTGACACGGCGGGTTTTACCTGCTAGCTATGGGGTGCGCTACCCAGGGGGCTGATTTGAAATGGACTCTCATGGGGATGGGCATAATGTGGGTGTGTGTCCATGGGGACATTGAATGTGGCAGTAGCTCAGGGACCCTTCAGGATTCTCCTTCCTGGAGGATTTGAAAGAGCTCCAAAGAGCAAGCTTCCCATGTGGAGAAAAGAGGTGTTCTGTTTGGTGCCTCAGGAAAGCCCCGTATGCTGGTTTTTGAAACCAGGCCTCTGGGTAGAGATTCCTGGAAACCAAAGATAGGGTTAAGATTCGGGCCTAGGGGCCTGTCCGGTTCAATCTTCTGTCTCTGGGGACTTCTGTCTGCTTGTTTGTTTGGAGGGAATTGTTCAGCTTGTGTCAAAATGTCCCTGTTTGGACAGGGTGGCCTTCACGATGAGGATGGCCTCGGGGGCCTTGGAGGGTTCTCCTAATCTGTACGGTTGTGGCCAATGAATAGGCCCAGTTTCCTTGGAGAGGGGCGGCAAAGTCCTGCGTTGTGGCTCCAGAGGCCCCAGCCTAGATGGTGTGTGGGTCTGGGCTTGGGAAAAGAAGTCTGAAATTACAAACTCGGCTTAGGTTTGGGGCCAAGATTATGGCAGGTCCAATCTCCAGAGCTTGAAGGGAGCTTCTCTGGATATGAAAGAAGGGTGAGTGTGAGACAGTTGTTCAGGCTTTGATCTCTTGATTTTGTGTCAAGAATGGTCATGCAGGATTCTCCTACCCTGAAGGTTTGACACCATGCCAACAGCAACATGTCCATCCATGGAGAAGGAGGAATTCTGATTTGTGCATCAGGTTCTGCCCCTGTGCAGGGATGGGAGAAAAGGTCTAGGTTCAGATGCCTAAAACCCAGGTTTGGAAGTGGTGATGGCCTAAGGCTATGGCGGGTCTGAAATGCTGTTGTGGGGTCAGCTGTCTGCATGTCTGTCAGAAGTTCTGGGCTCAGGCTGGGTCAGACAGAGCATTAGTGCCCAGGGCTTCCTATGAAATTGGGGTGCGTTCGAGGGCCGTGCAGGTTGATCCTCATTTGGGGTTTCTGGGCAGCCAGTTTCTCTGGGAGGGATGTAATCAACCCATGCCCACTACCAAATGGCTCCCTCTGGCCAACCAGGCCCCTACATTCCCCCCTTTTCTTTTGGAAATTTGTCAAATCCTTGACTTTTCAGCTAGTTCTATGTTCTCCTGTTGTAAGGGGTTATATTGAGCATATAAGACTAACATTTTTATCACTAATTTTCTTTTGTACAAATGACAATAGTGTACAGTCGGCTGTTGAGTTAGACATTCACTACTGTGTATAACCTTTTCTATTTTTCCTAATTCCACTCATCTAATTTCCCACCTATACTTTACATAAACAGGTACAATAGGAGCAACAATAGACTCATAGTCTTTTGAGTCTTAGCTTTAGTCCAGAGTCAGCAGGGTCCGCCAGCTGCAGCTTCCATCTCTGGGGGGCGTCCTTGTCCTCGGCTTGTTTGACATAACCCGCGTGAATCCAGGCCCTAATGCCCTCTACTTTTACTGCCATGGGGGTAGTCAGGATGAAAGTAAATTGTTCCTCCCAGCAAGACTCCAAATTTCCCATTTGGTGGTGGCTTATCCAAACCAAGTCCCCTGGTTGTAAGGATGTGATTCCACCTCTGTCTCCGGCTCAGTGTGGGAAGTTCGGATCCCCATGTGAGCTCTTTTTAAGACAGACTGTAATGTCTGCGGTGACTAGAGTACAGACTAATCAGTCATTTCTGCTAGGGCAACCTCTTGTAGCCAAGGACTGAGCAGTGGGGTCTCCCGGACATTATTTCAAATGGGGTCACCTTGTTTAAATAGTGTGTACATTGTGCCCTGAGGAGGGCGAAAGGAAGGAGATCCACTCATCCACCGCCAGTCTCCAAAATAGATTTGTCAAGGTCTCTTATGAGTCTGGTTCATTGTCTCGACTTGCCCAGAACTCTGAGGCCGGTAAGCACAGTGTAGTTTCCAATTAGTGCCCACAGCTTTGGCCAACGCCTGTGAGACTGAACTCAGAAATGCAGAGCCGTTGTCTGACCTGATCACTAGAGGCAGCCCAAACCTAGGAATTATTTCTTCTAATAGCTTTTTGGCTACCACTCCTGCCATCTCATGTTTGGCGGAAAAAGCCTCTACCCAGCCTGAAAATGTATCTACAAAAACTAACATATGCTTGTGCCCATATTTTGCGGGTTTCATTTCTGTAAAATCTATTTCCCAATAAACTCTTGGCTCCTTACCTCTATCTCTTTTCCCTCTTCCCATTTTAGTTCTTCCCACATTAACTGCCTGGCATTCAGCACATCTATCAACTAAATCCTGAAACATACACCCTAATTTAAGATCTTGGAACTGCTTGCCTACAAGCTCCTTGAGTTTGTGTATCCCCAAATGAGTACCCTGATGTATCTGGTCTACTAACTTCTTACCTAGTCTTTGAGAAATAATTATTTTTCCTGTTTTAGTATTATCCCATTTTTGTAAATACTTTAAATCTTACTCTGAATAGTTTGGTTTTTCTGGTAGGGCTGTAGCTGGGAGTGTAACCAGTTCTTGTACTGTTTCTTGGGCTGCTTGCTTTGTGGCTTGATTGCTTGATCTGCTAATTGGTTTCCTTTTGAAATCAGATCTTTCCCCTTTTTGGTGTCCCGGGCAATGCATAACGGCCACCTCTTTTGCGTCCAAAATAGCCTAAAGGAGAGCCAATGTTTCTCCTCTGGTTTTAATTCCTTTTCCTTCTGTTGTTAATAGCCCCCCCCTTTTTTTTATAAATAGTCCCATGTATATGGAGAGTAGCAAAGGCGTACCTACTATCCGTATAGATGTTGGCGGTTTTACCATTGGCAATGTGGAGTGCCTTGGTGAGGGCAATCAGCTCCGCTTTTTGCGCTGATGTTCTGATTGGCAGGGCTGCCATCCAGAGTTCCTGCCCAGGGGAAACCACCGCAGCCCCCCATACCTCTTTCCATAGACCATGTAGCTACTCCCATCTGTGAACAGAGTCATCTCCTCATCCGGAAGGGGAATGTCTCTGAGGTCTGGCCTTATTCCTGGGACTTGGGTTAGTACCTCTCCACAATCGTGTGGGTGGTCAGCCAGCTCCTCTGGCAGCAGCGTGGCTGGATTTAGCACTGCCGTGGGCCGCAAGGTCACTCTTGGTTCATTGAGGAGGAGGGCCTGATACCCTGTCACTCGGGCGTTCCCTGGTGGGGTGGAGTCCAGAGAATGCCCTTGATAACATGGGTGGTGGTCAAGATGAGATTTTGACCCAAAGTCAATATACTTGCACCCTTGACCAGGAGGGCCATGACAGCAGTTATGCAGAGGCCAGGGGGGAACCCAGATGTTACCGGATCTAGTTTCTTGCTATGATAGGCTACTGGCCTTTGCCAAGGCCACAGAGTCTGAGTAAAAACTCCTTTGGCCACCCCTGCTTCTTCATCCACATACACGTGGAAGGACTTGGTAACATCTGGGATGGCCAATGCTGGGGCACTCAGTAAGGCTATTTTTAATTCACGAAATGCTCGTTCTGCCTCAGCTGTCCACTCTATCATAGAGAGCCCCCCTTTGCCAGTTCGTAGAGAGGTCAGGAAATC